>KQ030548.1:163873-244935 GCA_000956045.1 Hirsutella minnesotensis 3608
TTTTAAATATTTCTAACCCTTTAGGCTCTAAGCTAGTATACTTATTTAGGCCCCTATAGAAATACTTTAAATACTAATTATACTTTTAGATAAGGGCTATTACTAAAACTAAGCGGGACTTTTTCTTAAAGTAGTACTAACGCGCTACTAAACTATATCTAATCCTACTTTTAAGTAAGCCTTTATTATCTAAATTATCTTAGTTATTATTAAACTCTTAGTTATTAAAGTCTTAAATACCTTTAGCGCTATACTTAAAGTTTAAGTTTAATAACCCCCTAGATTAGTTATAAAAAGTAACTAGTAAACGGATAATAAAATCCTTTTTATTAAAAGTAAGTAGGGGAGATAGTATATAGGCTAGTTAATCCTAACTATAAGGAGGTTTAAAGAGTTCCTTTATATAAGTTAAAGCTATAAAAAGAAAGATAACTTAAGTATTCTAAATAAGAGGGGAACCCCTCTAAATAGGGCCTAACTCGTCCTAAGTACTTATTATCTCCTAGTTAGCGTTATTTTTAATAAAGGGAGGGGGGAAATCTTAGTCGCGGGCTTAGTTAGCTAAGCCCGTATTCGCGCTAGTAGTCGAATTAGTAGCGTTTCGGAGGCGGCGAGAAGGGGTATTAGAGCTAGGTCGCTCTATAGTATTAGTCTCTCGTTATCGCTACTATTCTTTACGCTAACGATAGTATAAGCTACCGCTAGAGGGAGCGGAAGGTGTTACGGAATAACTAATATCTAGCCGAATAGACGTATAGTTACTTCGTAGGTACCGGAGATAGCTAGGCTATAAGGGGCACGTTGTTTATCCGTAGTCGTAGAGGGTATTACTTAGCAAGAGGGGGATCCACACAGTCTTACTTAATCCCTAGTAATACTAAGCCGGCTAAGCTAAGCTTAGATAACTAAGGGTAAAAGTGGGGCTAGAGCTAGGCTCTAAGGAATAAGCTGTATTTAAAGGTAGGCTGTGTGTTATGTTAGACAATTTACCTTATAGTTAAAGGAGCTTCCAAAAAGCCCACAAGGCTTGCAACAGCCTATTAGGCTAAGAGACTAAGAGGCTTAAGGCAACTGCCACAAGGTCTGACTATAACCCACATAGTCTTACACAAGGTCTCAAGACTAGCTGCCACATCCACATTACATAGATCTATAACATAGGTCTTACACACATAGACTACAATATATAGGTTAGACCTATCTAAATAGATAGTAAAACCTATAGCCTTTCCTAGTTATTTTATAGTCTTTAATCGAGATCCTTATTAGGATAGGAATTTAATAGGGAAATAATACTAGCTACTAGGAAATAATAAATAGGTAGCTAGAAGACGGAGGAAAGGTTAGAAGAAGATAAGGAAGAAGATCGATATACGCATACGACTAAGATAGAAAAATACGAAAAAGGGCGTCTTTATAAGCCTGTTTTTTGCGTGCACTCTTTTCCCTGCCCGATGCTTCTAGTATCGCAAATTGCTACTATTTTATTACTATTTATTTCTATAAAATACGAATAAGGCGTCTTTATAAGCTTACTTTTTGCGTGTATTCTTTTCCCTGCCTAATGCTTCTAGTATTGCAAATTACTACTATTTTATTCTTATTTTAATTCTATATAACAAGCTTACTCTCAAACTACTTAATAGTTATAAGCCCGGTTAACGGTGCTCGCAAATTTCGGCTTTCTATAGCTATTTAATTAGCTATTAAATCCGCCTTTTAAATTCTTTCTCTCTCTCTCTCTTTCTCCTACGGCAAAAGTTACCCTTTTCTAGTCTTATAAGAAGGACTAGATTTTTAACCTTTTTCTATGCTTAAGTTAAGAAGCTAGGAATCCAATTTTTTAATAGTCTAGCTAGAAAGCTAGGACTATGATTTTCCCTTAGCTTAGTAAAGAGGCAAGGACTTTTCGAATTTTCTTACGATAAGGAATTCTTTTCCCTACGATTTTCCTAGTCTAAGTAAAGAGACTACGGTTAGTAAGGGACCCTTTTTAAGCCTATTTCGAAGGCTATATAACTACCTAGGAGACTGAAGACGATAAGACAAGAGAGAGAAAATCAAAACAACTATACGACTAGAAAAATCAAAGACTTATACGATAGTCTTCTTAGCTAGAAATAGCTATTAAAAATTAGGAAAAATCAAAGGCCTATTTTTAGCCTATTTTACGGAAAATAACGGACCTAACAAACCTACCTTCCTCTTCGACTTTCCTACGAGGCCCTGCTAACTAGGATAAGTGGATTTCTATTATCCATAAATACGCCCTTTCGCAAGGGATCTAGGAAAGGATCGACCCGTCGAAGGAAGAGGGAGAAATCGAGCTTCTTTTACCTAGGCCACGGGAGCCCTTAGTCTCTTAAGTTAACTAAGAGGCTATAGAAATCACGGATTTAAATAGCGACGATTTAAAAAGGTACGAATGCTTGGGAAGCTGATTTTCCGGACGGTTTTGAGATCTCCGAGCTATTCGAAAAAAGCCTAGATTTATCTAGCCTATACGAAAAGAAAGGCTCTACGGGATCTAGCTTTTCAACCTTCCAAAATTCCTCTTCGAATTCCCCTTCTTCTTCTTCTTCGTCTTTCCCTATCCCTACGTGTATTTGCAAGAGAAATCACTACTACGGAAACTGCTTTTATTTTAACCCTTCTATACGACCCTCTTAGTAGAAGAGTAATCCGAAAATTTAGTCTAAAATCGACGCCTTTTTAACGGATAAGACAAATAAAGAGAAGGTCGAAAAATCTATTAAGATTGAAGAAGATAGAAGAAAAAATCAGGATAGGGGAAAGGAAGAGAATCAGGTTGCTAGCCTAGCTAGCCAGGCTACTACGATACAGGCCTCTGCAGCTATAACCTTCGTTACTTTTTCAACCCTTCCACAACAGCCTCAACAGCTAGAAAATAAGCCCTATTTTCTACGAGATTCCTTTATCCTAGATTCCGGATCAGATGGGCATATCTGCAACCGAAGGGATCGATTTTCGGATTTTCAACCTAGTAACGACTATATCTACGCCGGAAATACGCCTCTACGGGTACTAGGTTACGGCACCGTATTTATGCGGATAAAAACAGGCCTTTTCCAGTTATCTAATACAGCCTATATACCGGATTTCCATACGAATATAGCTTCTCTTCTTAGATTTCAAGAAGCTAGAATCTATTAGAATACCGTAACGGGCAGCATTTACAACAGCCAAGGGGAAATCTACCGCACGGATCTAATCCACCGGCAGTACGTTATCGAATACAACCCCTTATAACAACTAGATAATCTAGATACCCCTAAAAATCTAGAAGAGGCTACTACGGAAGAAATAGGGGATATTTATCCTCCTATAACCTCTACTTTTTCAGTCTCTTCAACAGACTAGAGGAAGCCTCTAGAAGGAAGCTTCTAGCTATAGCACAACAGACTAAGCCACGCTAGGAAAGAAGCCCTTATACAAGCCCCTATTTTTTCAAAGGGAATTATTTTAACGGATAACTACTTCGAAGACTGCGAAGCTTGCAAACTAGCTAAAGCAAAGAGAGTAGTATTGTTACGACCATGATGCAGGCCGCAGGTTGGGCCGACCTCGGGAGTGGCCGACCAGGCACAAGCCCGGAAGAATGGTCGGAACGAAGGACTAATTAGGCGAGGATTACCTAGAGCGAACGTAAGCTAAGTAAGCCTCATTAGAAGCTTACTACCACGCATTATAGCTTACCTCGTAAGCTATAGCGATCTAACTTAGGGATTACGGTTTACCTTATAATCTAAGGTCTCTCTCTTTTAGTATATAAGTACCTATATTTACGCTCCTTAGGACTAGATAGCTAGATAGCTTTTAACTATAATTATTTAGTTACGATATACTATCTATTACTATCGTAATACTACCTACTACTTAAGATAACGTCTTATTATCTCTACTAATATAAACCCTCGTCTGGTTTATCTCTTAAGAATAACTCTAGCCGTTATACGTTAAAAGCTCTTATTTAGTAGTAATACCGCGTTACCCTAAGCAATATCGTATTACTATTAATATACCTACCTAGACTTAAGGAGGATTTACTACTAGCGGATATACCGTTAATATCTAAGACCTTATATAAGAAGTTATCGCCCTTCGATAATAAGTATTCGACCTTAGGACCGGTAACGCTAGGGCTAGGGATCTCGGAGAAATTATTAAACTAAAGTAACCCGGACTATTCGATAGCTTATATAGAATACTTCGAAACTTTATTACTTAGCTTAAGGCTTATTATAGGTTCTTTCTAAATTAGTTCGGCAATACTTATAATTAGGTACTCTATATAGGAGGATATCTTTTAGGTACCGCTCTTACTTAGTTTATACCTATTATATAGGACTACCTAAACTATACTATAACTATAAGGGATAATAAGATTAATACTATTTTTAATTTATTTTAAGGATTCGAAGACGCTATTACTAAAGTATTTAGGATAACTAATAAAGAATATAAAGCTAAATAGAAGCTTCGCGAACTCTAATAGAGAGGATTAGTATTTAATTACGCTACTAAATTCTAATAAATTACTTCTAAATTAAGTTAAGACGACGAACTTATAATATCTAGGTTCTATAAAGAACTTAAGGAAGAAGTTAAGAATAAACTCTATAAGGAAGACTAACTTAATATACTTTCGGACTATATTACTATAGCTATATAGATTAATAATAGATAGTATACGCGATACTAAGAAAAGAAATAAGGAAGAGGATACTTTAATACTTCCTAGAATAATAATAATAATTAACGCGCGAATATATAACGAAAACGAGAAGAACTTATAGCGTAGGCTTATATAATAAACCTAGGACGAATAAATATCGACCTTAATACTACGTAAAAGGGTAAGGGGAAATACTATAATTATAGAAAATTTAAATACTTCTCTAAAGAATATAAAAAACTATATAAAAATAAAGATTAGAAACTAGCCCCTAGAGGGAAGAAAATATTAAACGCTACTAATAAATAGGAAATTACGCTAAAAGAGGGACTACCTTACGAAGTACTTAGCTAGATAGCGTACTACGACGATAAATATTAAATCTACCTTAGTAATAAATAGGGAAGTAGATAGTTCCCTAAGGTACTAAAGAAAAAAACTCTTATAATAACTATATAATAGGAAATTATAAAAAATTAACCGCGATACTAACTTTAGATTATAAAGCCCCTCTATTACCCTAATAGGGATTAAATAAACGAAATAGCTTATATCCTAACGATATTCTAATAATCGAGATACCGATAATATAATAGAGAACTAAAGGATAATAATATTCCTACTAGTTCCTAGCTCGAACTATAAAGTATCGATAATACGAGTTCTAAAAAAAGTTCGATACTTAATCTTATAGAAAATACTAGCTAAACTATAATATCTCTAAATTAACTATAAGATATTATAAGCTACGAGAATAACTTATACTTAATAGATATTAATTCTATACTTAATATTAAAACTTAAATCGAACTAGAATTACTTATAAGAATTTAATAAACTATACTAATTTAGTATAAACTAGCACTTAGTAGAGGCGACTATACTATAGTAATTACCGCTACTAATATAATCTATATACTTTATAAGGAATTCCGCCCTAAAGGAGAATTTAGAGATTACGAATATATCTTACTAAATTATAAGTTTTACTACTTTATCTTATAAGTCTTATATATATATATAAATTATATAATATATATAAATTATATAATATATTTCTAAGAAAAAGCTAAATACGATATATTTCTAATATAATTCGTTAGATATACTATTATAAATCTATACTAAAGTTAAGAACTTAAATACTAGAAGGTTAAATACCGAAACGCGTTAAACCGAATTATTATTCTAAAACCCGACTATACGATACCGCTAGAATACTAAGATTACGATAACTTATTTAGCTAATATATCTCGAATATATACGAAATTTATATAGTAAATAAAATTAACGACTAGTATAAGCGAATTAGATATAATAACGGCTTAAACTATAAAAAGGAATTACTAGAAGAATATAATCGAATTAACTACTATATTTATTTATTATAGAAAGTATCTTAATAAAAATAATAAGCGCTACGAGTACTAGCCGTATATTAGCGATACTAAGCTATAATATAACGAAAATTCTAAAATAGAAAGATAACTAAATAATATTATAAAAGGTATATATAAGAAAACGAAAGGAAACTTATATTATAGTATAAATATAACGGCGAATATAACGCTAAATACGCTATTAACTACGAAATTACCCTATATAAGGAATATTAAGCTAAGAAATAAAATATTTATAACTAGTTATAAGACGTTAGTATAATATAACTTACTATATAACTAGACGACTTCCGAAAAAAAGTAACTTACTAATAATAAATTCGCGAAGAATATAATATCGACGATAATAGTAATAATTATAAAAGAAATATTAATAACGAAATAGACTAGGTAAAAAACAAGGTATACTATCTATAAAAGGGCTATAGACTAGTATAATAATAAGAAACGATCTAAAGACCCTATATATAACTATAGTAAGTTATAGTAATAAACTAGTATTAGATATCTATATCGCGGGATATTATATACGCGTACTACTAAATTATAGCGCGATAGGTAATTACGTCTTACCTAGAGTCGTTAATTGTTACTAACTCCTATAGAAACGTAAGAACGATTTATATAAACTTACGAATATCGAAGGAGAATCCTTCTATTATAATAATAGAATTATTAATATAGAGATTAATTACCTCGATATTAATATCTAAAGATATAATAAATAAGTTACTTTCGATATAATAAATATTAAAGAATATAACCTTATATTAGGGCTACTATAGCTATAGGAGAGTAACCTACTAATTAACTAGAGGACTGGCTAATTATATTAAAACGAGGATATAAACCTCTATTATTAGTAGATTTAGAACGATAAGACGAAATTTCGTAACGATTTAGCCTCTAAATAGGACGAACGGGATAACTATTTAAGTAAATCGCTACGAGCTATAACGAGAACTAAAACAATTAAAGAAAATTACTTAACTAAAAGGACTTACGTACTAATTAATATAGCTATATAACCTAGAATCTAACTAAATAAAATAAAATAAACGAAGATCCGAAGAGTTATTACTACTCTAAGGAAGGACTTTAAATAAATTAATAAAGAACTATAAATAAATAAAGGAATAATAAATAAAGTAACTAGCCTATAAGATAAGATAAAATATATCCTATAAGAATATTATAAATATAATAAATTATTTAAAGACGAACTCGAGATAGGATTACCTAAATATAATTAATAAGACTACGAAATTTATCTTAAGGATAAAATAACGCTAACGTTCTATAAGATATATAACCTTAACGAAAAGTAACTATAAACGTTACGTAACTACCTCGATAAAAACCTACGAAAGGGATATATTCGATAATTAATATCTAAAGCCGGATACCTAATTATATTTATTCTAAAAAAAATAGAAAACTACGATTAGTTATCGACTACTAACGACTTAACAATATTATAGTTAAGGACCGAATACCTTTATTACTTATTTCGGAACTATAAGATTAACTATATAGTAAGAAATAGTTTATAGCTTTAAATCTTAAAGGAGCTTATAACTTTATCCGCGTTAAGAAAGGATACGAATAAATAATAGCTTTTAAAACGAAATTCGGTTTATTCGAATACCTCGTTATACTATTTAGACTTATAAATATACTAGCTACCTTTTAGCGAATAATTAATAATATCTTATAAGAATACTTAGATATATTCGTAGTAGTATACCTAGATAATATCCTAATCTTCTCGGATACTCTTAAAGAATATAAAGAATATATTTATAAGGTACTAAACGTACTTTAGAATATAAAGTTACTAGTTAAACTAGAAAAAAGTAAGTTTTACGTATAAGAAGTAGACTTCCTTAGGTATACGATTACCTTTAGAGAAATATAAATATAAAGCGATAAAATCGACTCGGTTAGAAGATAGCTAACGCTATAAAATATTAAAAATATATAAAGTTTCCTAGGATTTGCGAATTACTACTAACGATTTATTAAGGATTTTAGTAAAATCGCTATACTACTATACGACTTAATAAAGAAGGAAAACCTAAGCTTTTAATAAGATAATAAAGCTAATTTAGTATTTAAACGAATTAAGACGATAATTACTAAAGAACTAGTCTTAGTTATATTTAATCTAAAACGATAAATCGAACTCGAGACTAACTTATCTAACTTTACTCTTAGAATATAGATTAAATAACGAGATAATACTAGAAAACTATAACCTATAGCTTTCTATTCGAAGAAACTATATAAAGCCGAACTTAATTACCCTATCTACGATAAAGAATTTCTTATAATAATTTAAGCTTTTAAGGAATTTCGATATTACCTTTTTAGAAGTAATTATAAAGTTAAGGTATATATAGATTATAAGAATATTTCCTATTTCGTAACTATATAATAATTAAATAGATAATAAATTAAATAAGCCGAATTTCTTTTAGAATTCAACTACGAAATTATCTATAAGAAAGGATTAAAAAATAGTCGAGCTAATACCCTTAGCCGATAAAACGATTATAATACTAAAGTACCGATAGTAAAAGGATAGCTTTTATAACTAAACGAAAATAGAAATTATAAGTAACGATAGCTTAACGCTATATTTTATATTTAAGTAAACGATATACTTATTTAGAAAATTAAGAATACCTATAATAATACTAATTAGAAAGCGATAACTATCGCCTAAAAAGATAGTATTATATAATATAAAGATAAGATTTTTATACTAGATAAAGTATAAGATAAAGTTATTAAGGAGATATATAAATACTTAATATATAGATACTAAGGAATATAGAAAATAATAAAAAGGATATAATAAATCTATAATTTTCTATAAATTAAGAAGAAAATATAAGAACTTATTAGAAAATATAAATTATACGCTCGAAGTAAGGTATCTCGATATAAGCCTTACGGTTAACTATAACCTCTACTAGTACTAACGAAACTATAGGATTTAATAGCTTTCGACTATATTACGAAGCTACTATTATTAAAAGAACTTATAACTAATATTAAATACGATAGTATATTCGTTATTACTAATAAACTAACGAAGTACGGATACTTTATTTTATATAGAGAAGCTAGTAATATAGAAGATTTAGTATATATTTTTCTACGAACTATTATTAGTAATTACGGACTACTTAGCGAGATTATCTCTAATAGAGGAAGTATATTTATTACTAAGTTTTAGCAAACGCTTATAATATAATTAGGAATAAAGTATAAGCTTAGTATAGCTTATTACTTATAAATAGATAGATAAACTAAACGACTTAACTAAACGCTTAAATAATATCTACGATACTATATTAACTATAGTTAAGATAATTAGGTTAAATAGCTACTAATAGTATAATTAGCTTATAATAGCTTAATTACGGAATTAATAAAGCTCTTACTAGCTTACGCTAATTACGGATATAACTTAGAAGCTTTTAGAGTTTTACGACTAGGACTATAAGTAGAATAAGCTATACTATAAGTAGATTAATTACGAAAATTATATAAAGAAATATAAGAAAAACTCGAATTCGTTAGATAACGAATAACTACTTATTATAATTAAAAAAAATTATAAGGACTAATCTTTCGAGAGGGAAATATAGTCTACCTTATTCGATAAAATATTAAAATAAAATAACTAAGTAATAAGCTCGATTTTAAGAAACTTAGACTATTTCTAATTAAACGAATAGTTTTAATAAATAACTACGAACTTTTACTACTAAAGATAATACGAATATACCTAGTATTCTATATTTTACTCCTTAAAAAAGCACTATAAAATACTAAAATATAAAATTATATAGAAGTTATAAATAATATAGAATACGAAGTCGAATAAATCCTCGATTAGTAAAAAAAAATAGAAAATAATAATATCTTATTAAATAGTAAGGCTATAGTTATAAAGAAAATATATAGGAATTAACTTAATACCTTACGGGTTACCGCCCGCTAATACGATAGTTCTATTAGTAATATTAATTATAAGAGAATTATCTAGGAATACGCTATTCTAGTCGATAATATCTATACTACCTATCGATTAGATATTAATTATAGCCTCCGATTCTATACGCTTAGACGGATTTAAATTATCTAAAGAACTTAGACTTCTACGGACTATCTCTTTACCCTTAGTTTTTAACTTACGCTTCTAACGACGAAGCCTTATAAGCCCCGCTAAAGCCTCGTTTAGCTTAGCCTATACTTTTAATATTTTCTCTTTTACTAACTCCTCTTCGCGATCTAACTACTCGGACTCGTAGTTTATCTAGGATATTACTCGACTAATTAGTAAGAAGTAAAAACGCTAAAAAAACGCAACGTATATAATTTAATTACTACGCTTAACGTATTATACGTACGACCCCGCTTTATATACTTAGTATACTTCTTCGTTCTTTTAACTATTTTATAGTATATTCCGCGTAAGGTATAAAAAGAATAAAGTATAACGTCGAAACTAAATTAGTCGATCGATTTAGCTAGACGTAAATATTCAGTAGTTTTTCGAGAACGCGGTTTTTTAACGCGGCTAGTTATACTATTAATAACCTATAATAGGGATATAGGAAGGAAATATATAAGACGTATAGTTAAGGGGGGACGGTAAAATATATAGCGCGGCGGTTAAATTAGGTCTTAAGGGTAAGACTAAAGAGGAGAGGGATATCGTATTATAACTATAATATAAGCCGTAGGTTAGGCTAACCTTAGGAGTAGCCGACTAGGCATAAGCCCGGAAGAATAGTCAGAACGAAGGACTAATTAGGCGAGGATTACCTAGAGCGAATGTAAGCTAAGTAAGCCTTATTAGAGGCTTACTACTACGTATTATAGCTTACCTCGTAAGCTATAGCGATTTAACTTAGGGATTACGGTTTACCTTATAATCTAAGGTCTCTCTCTTCTAGTATATAAGTACTTATATTTACGCTCCTTAGGACTAGATAGCTAGATAGCTTTTAACTATAATTATTTAGTTACGATATACTATTTATTACTATCGTAATACTACCTACTACTTAGGATAATATCCTATTATCTCTGCTAATATAAACCCTCGTCTAGTTTATCCCTTGGGAATAACTCTAGCCGTTACAAGTATCTAGAAGGCTACCAGATTCTAAAGCAACGAGACCTTTTTACCGGATTTTTTGCGACCTATTTTACCTTCCTAAGGCCTATAATAGTAAAAAGGTAGCTTTTCTAGTAAAAGACAATTTTACTAGAATAACCTTTTTCTATCCTCTTTACGATTCCTTGTGGGAATCGATCCTTCGTTGCTTCTAATCTCTCGCAGCCTATTTAAATAGGCATTTTAACCTTAAGATATCTATTATCTATAGAGATAACGACCCCTCTTTCCAACAGGGCTACGAAGCCTATATCCTAGAAGAAGGGATAAAAGATAAGCCTACTACTCCTTATACATCTGCTTAAAACGGACCTTTTGAGAGATCTAGGGGGGTAATAGCTACGAAAGCTAGGGCTATGCGTTTGCAAGCTAACCTTCCGGAAGACCTTTAGCCGGAAATCTAGAAAACAGCGGTCTTCCTTAATAATAGGCTACCTAGAAGAGAGGGCTCTTCTAAGGGCTCTTAGATTACCCCTATTTTAAAGCTTTAAAATTAGCTATTAGAAAATTCACCCTTTTTTACACAACTTCTATAGCAGACGGATTTATCCTATCTAAGAGCCTACGGCTGCAGAGCTTATCCCCTTACGAAGGAAGCTCTTCTTAATATATCGAAAAAGGCCCTTAAAGTAGCAGCCTATATAGAAATCGGCTACTTAGTTAGGTACGAATCTAGTAATATCTTTCGAATCTGGATTCCGGATAGGAACGAAGTCCGCCGGACTAGGGATGTTACTTTTAACGAAGACCTATTTTTCGAAGGAACTAGAAGACTAGGAAATCCACTTCCATAACTAGAACATAGCTTCCAAGAAGAGCTATTAGACGAATTAGAGCCCGAAGATCTAGCTTATCTAGGGGCTAAGATTTTTTCAAAGGAAGCTATAGAGGCTACGGAAGATAGTACCGAAAAACAGCAACCTATACAGGAAAGCTACCTTCCAAGCCCTCTAACCACAGACCTACCTTCGAGCCCTATTTTAAAACCTATTTTAGGCCCTAATTTAGACCCCTCTTCGGAACCTTCTATATAGAGGTTAGAAATACAGCTTAAGCCTCTATAAGAAGAAGACGAATTCGAAGACTATACGAATACTATAGTCATCTAGCTAGATCTATAGGAAAATTAGGGATTTAAGAATAAGGGATCTAATAAGCCTATAAAGGCTACTATTCCTACTAGGATTTCTAAGAGGCTACGAAAAGAAGACCCTGATTTTAGAGGCACTTTTCACGCCTATATAAGCAAGCCTCTAGAAAAACAACACTCTTAAAGCCTCCCCCTAGAGCCTAGAAATTAGAGAGACTTAGAGGGCTACGCCTACGAATACGAATTCAAGGCTGCAGCTTAAAAAGAGTAGAATTCGCTATTAGAAAAAGAGACCTTTTTACCTATATCGAAAAATCAGGCTACGAAAAAGCCTATTCCGGTAACTTAGGTATTTAAATATAAGGTCGATAAAAAAGGCTATTTAATAAGGCATAAGGCCCGCCTATGCATACGAGGGGATTTACAACCGTACGACGATAAAGATACCTATATAGCTACGCTAGTAGCTAGGAATCTAAGGATCCTATTAGCTATAGCAGCTTAACACGACTTAGAAATACAGTCTTTAGATGTAGTTAACGCCTTCGTTAACGCTAATATAGACGAGGAAGTCTATATCTACTACCTAGAAGGATTCCAGATCCCCGGGCAGGTCTTATAGCTTAAAAAGGCTCTCTACGGTCTAAGAAGATCCCCTAGGCTATAGCAAAAGGAGCTATCGAAGACCCTACTAGACTTAGGGTTAGAGGCCTGCTTAGAAGAGCCTTGTATTTTTTAAAACGGATTTTTAACTATATTATTTTATATCGATAATATCCTTCTTTTTTATAAGAAAATATACAAATCCGAATTTAATAGCTTTCTTAATAAGCTACTAAAAATTTACTCTTTTACAAATAAAGGAGAAGTTAATACTTTCTATAACGGCTAGAGTTATTCCTAAGGGATAAACTAGACGAGGGTTTATATTAGTAGATAGAATAGGGCGTAGCCTAAGTAATAGATAATATTACGTTAGTAATAGACCGGTAGGTCGTAATTAGATAATTAGTATAGTTAAGATAATAATCGTATTAAAAGCTATCTAGCTATCTAGTCCTAAGGAGCGTAAATATAGGTACTTATATACTAGAAGAGAGAGACCTTAAATTATAAGGTAAACTATAATCCCTAAGTTAAATCGCTATAGCTTACGAGGTAAGCTATAATACGTAGTAGTAAGCTTCTAGCGAGGCTTACTTAGCTTACGTTCGCTCTAGCTAATCCTCGCCTAATTAGTCCTTTATTCTAACTATTCTTCCGGGCTTATACCTAGTCGGCTACTCCCGAGGTCGGCCTAACCTACGGCTTATATTATAGTCGTAATACGATATCCCTCTCCTCTTTAGTCTTACCCCTAAGACTTAATTTAACCGCTACGCTATATATTTTACTATTCCCCCTTAACTATACGTCCTATATATTTCCCTCCTATATCCCTATTATAGGTTATTAATAGTATAACTAGCCGTATCGAAAAACCGCGTTCTCGAAAAACTACCGAACGTTTACGTTTAGCTAAATCGATTAACCGATTTAGTTTCGACGTTATATTTTATTCTTTTTATACCTCGCGTAGAATATACTATAAAATAGTTAAAAAAATAAAGAAGTATACTAAGTATATAAAGCGGGGTTATATATACGATACGTTAAGCGTAGTAATCGGATTATATATATTGCGTTTTTTTAGCGTCTTTACTTCTTACTAACTAGTCGAGTAGTATCCCGGATAAACCGCGAGTCCGAGTAGTTAAATCGCGAAGAGGAGTTAGTAAAAGAGAAAATATTAAAAGTATAAGCTAAGCTAAATAAAGCTTTAGCAAGGCTTATAAGGCTTTATTATTAAAAGCGTAAGTTAAAAACTAAGGGTAAAAAGATAGTCTATAGAAGTCTAAGTTCCTTAGATAATTTAAATCCGTCTAAGCGTATAGAATCGGAGGCTATAATTAATATTTAATTAATAAGTAGTATAGATATTATCGACTAGAATAGCGTATTCCTAGATAATTCTCTTATAATTAATACTACTAATAGAACTATCGTATTAGCGGGTAGTAACCCGTAAGGTATTAGGTTAGTTCCTATATATTTTCTTTATAACTATAGCCTTACTATTTAATAAGATATTATTATTCTCCGTTTTCTTTTTATTAATCGAGAATTTATTTAATTTTATATTTTATATTATTTATAATTTCTATATAATCTTATATTTCGGTATCTTATAGTACTTTTTTAAAAAGTAAAATATAGAATACTAAGTATATTCGTATCGTCTTTAGTAGTAAAAGTTTATAGTTATTTATTAAAACTATTTATTTAACTAGAAATAGTCTAAGTTTCTTAAAATCGAGCTTATCGCTTAGTCGTTTTATTTTAATATTTTATTAAATAAGGTAGACTATATCTCCCTCTCGAAAGATTAGTCCTTATAATCTTTTTTAATTATAATAAGTAAATATTCGTTATTTAATAAATTCGAGTTCTTTTTATATTTCTTCGTATAATTTTTATAGTTAATCTACTTATAGTATAGCTCGCTTTACTTATAGTCCTAGTTATAAAACTCTAAAAGCTTCTAGGTTATATCCGTAATTAGTATAAGTTAGTAAAAGCTTTATTAATTCCGTAATTAAGCTATTATAAGCTAATTATACTATTAGTAGCTATTTAACTTAATCGTCTTATCTATAGTTAATATAGTATTATAAATATTATTCGAGTATTTAGTTAAGTCGTTTAGTCTATCTATCCGTTTATAGGTAATAAGCTATACTAAGCTTATACTTTATTCTTAATTATACTATAAGTATTTACTAGAATTTAGTAATAAATATACTTCCTCTATTAAAAATAATCTCGCTAGGTAGTCCGTAATTACTAATAATAGTTTATAGAAAAATATATACTAGATTTTCTATATTACTAGCTTCTCTATATAGAATAAAGTATCCGTATTTCGTTAGTCTATCGGTAATAATAAATATACTATTATATTTAACGTTAGTTATAAGTTCTTTTAATAATAGTAGCTTCGTAATATAGTTAAAAGCTATTAAATCCTATAGTTTCGTTAGTACTAGTAGAGGTTATAGTTAACCGTAAAGCTTATATCGAGATACCTTACTTCGAGCGTATAATTTATATTTTCTAATAATTTCTTATATTTTCTTTTTAATTTATAGAAAATTATAGATTTATCGTATTCTTTCTATTATTTTCTATATTCCTTAGTATCTATATATTAAGTATTTATATATTTCCTTAATAACTTCTTCTTATATATCGTTCGGTATAAAGATCTTATCTTTATATTATATAATACTATCTTTTTAAGTAATAGTTATTATTTCCTAGTTAGTATTACTATAAGTATTTTTAATCTTCTAAATAAGCGTATTATCTAACTAGATATAAAATATAGCGTTAAGCTATCGTTACTTGTAATTTCTATTTTCGTTTAGGTATAGGAGTTATCCCTTCGCTATTAGTACTCTAGTATTATAATCGTTTCGTTAGCTAAGGGTATTAGCTCGGCCGGTTTCTAATCCTTTCCTATAGATAATTTCGTAGTCGAATTCTAATAAGTATTCTACCTATTAGATTTATCGTCTATTTAATTATTATATAGTCGCGAAATAGGAGATATTTTTATAATCCGTATATACCTTAACCTTATAATTACTTCTAAGAAGGTAATATCGGAATTCTTTAAAAGCTTAAATTATCGTAAGAAATTCCTTATTATAGATAGGGTAATTAAGTTTAGTTCTGTATAGCTTCTTCGAATAGAAGGCTATAAGTTATAAGTTTCTAATATCGTCTCGTTATCTAATTTATACTCTAAGAGTAAAGTTAAATAAGTTAGTCTCGAGTTTAATTTATCGTTTTAAATCGAATATTACTAAGACTAGTTCTTCGGTAATTATTATCTTAATTTATTTAAATACCGAATTAGCTTTATCGTCCTATTAAAAGCTTAAGTTTTCCTTCTTTATTAAGTCGTATAGTAGTATAGCGATTTTACCGAAATCCTTAATAAATCGTTAGTAATAATTCGTAAATCCTAAAAAACTTTATATATCCTTAACGTTTTATAGTATTAGCTAGTTTTTAACTAAGTCGATTTTATTACTTTATATTCGTATTTCCCTAGGGGTAATCGTATATCTAAGGAAGTCTACTTCTTATATATAGAACTTACTCTTTTCTAGTTTAACTAGTAACTTCGTATTCTAAAGTACGTTTAATACCTTATAAATATACTCCTTATACTCTTCTAGGTTATTTAAAAAGATTAGGATATCGTTTAAGTATACTACTACGAATATATTTAAGTATTCTCGTAGGATATTATTAATTATTCGCTAAAAAGTAGCTAGTATATTTATAAGTCTAAATAGTATAATAAAGTATTCGAATAAACCGAATTTCGTTCTAAAAGCTATTATCTATTTATATCCTTTCTTAACGCGGATAAGGTTATAAGCTCCTTTAAAATCTAGAGCTATAAACTATTTCTTACTATATAGTTAATCTTATAGTTCCGAAATAAGTAGTAAAAGTATTTAGTCCTTAACTATAATATCGTTAAGTCGTTAATAGTCGATAACTAATTATAGTTTACTATTTTTCTTCGGAATAAATATAACTAGGTATCTAGCTTTAGATATTAATTATCGAATATATCCCTTTTATAGGTTTTTATTAAGGTAGTTACGTAACGTTTATAGTTACTTTTCGTTAAAGTTATATATCTTATAGAATATTAGTATTATTCTATCTTTAAAATAGATTTCGTAGTCTTATTAACTATATTTAGGTAATCCTATCTCGAGTTCGTCTTTAAATAATTTATTATATTTATAATATTCCTATAAGATATATTTTATCTTATCTTATAAGCTAGTTACTTTATTTATCGTTCCTTTATTTATTTATAGTTCTTTATTAATTTATTCGAGGTCCTTCCTTAGAGTAGTAATAACTCTTCGGATCTTTATTCGTTTTACTTTATCTTATTATAGTCGGATTCTAGGTTATATAGCCGTATTAATTAGTATATAAGTCCTTATAGTCGAGTTATTTTCTTTAGTTATTTCGGTTCTTACTATAGCTTATAGCGATTTACTTAAATAGTTATCCTATTTATCTTATTTAGTAGCTAAATCGTTACGAAATTTTATCTTATCGCTCTAGATTTACTAATAATAAAGGTTTATATTCTCGTTCTAATATAATTAGCTAGTCCTCTAGTTAATTAGTAGGTTACTCTCTTATAACTATAGTAACCTTAATATAAGGTTATATTCTCTAATATCTATTATATCGAAGGTAATTTATTTATTATATCCTTAGATATTAATATCGAGGTAATTAATCTCTATATTAATAATTCTATTATTATAATAAAAGGATTCTCTTTCGATATTCGTAAGTTTATATAGATCGTTCTTATATTTCTATAGGAGTTAGTAATAATTAATAACTCTAGGTAAGACGTAATTACCTATCGCGCCGCAATTTAGTAATACGCATACGTAATATCCCGCAATATAGATATCTAATACTAGTTTATTACCGTAACTTACCGTAGTTACGTATAGGGTCCTTAAATTATTTCTTATTATTATACTAGTCTATAGCCCTTTTATAAATAGCGTATCTCGTTTTTTACTTAGTCTATTTCGTTGTTAATATTTCTTTTATAATTATTACTATTATCGTTAATATTATATTCTTTGCGAATTTATCGTTAGTAAGTTACTTTTCTTTAGAAGTTATCTAGTTATATAGTAAATTATATTATACTAACGTCTTATAACTAGTTATAAATATTTTATTTCTCGGCTTAATATTCCTTATATAGGGTAACTTCGTAGTTAATAGCGTATTTAGCGTTATACTCGCCGTTATATTTATACTATAATATAAGTTTCCTTTCGTTTTCTTATATATACCTTTCGTAATATTATTCGGTTATTTTTTTATTCTAGAATTTTTATTATATTATAGCTTAATATCGCTAATATACGGCTAGTACTCGTAGCGCTTATCGTTCCTATTAAAATACTTTCTATAATAAGTAAATATAGTAATCGATTTAATCGTATTCTTTTAGTAATTCTTTTTCGTAATTTAAGCCGTTATTATATCCGATTCGCTTATATTAATTATCGATTTTATTTACTATATAAATCTTATATATATTCGAGATATATCGGCTAAATAAGTTATTATAATTATAGTATTCTAGTAGTATTATATAGTTAGGTTCTAGAATAATAATTTAATTTAATAAGTCTTAGTATTTAACCTTCTAGTATCTAAGTTCTTAACTTCGGTATAGATTTATAATAGTATATTTAACGAATCGTATTAGGAATACGTTATATTTAGCCTTTTCTTAAAAATATATTATATAATCCGTATATATATATAAGACCTATAAAATAAAGTAGTAAAACTCGTAATTTAGTAAGATATATTCGTAATCTCTAAATTCCCCTTTAAGGCGGAATTCCTTATAAAAAGCGCTAATTATATTAGTAGCGGTAATTATTATAGTATAGTTACCTTTACTAAGTATTAGTTTATACTAAATTAGTATAGTTCGTTAAATTCCTATAAGTAATTCTAGTTCGATTTAAGTTTCGATATTAAGTATAGAATTAATATCTATTAAGTATAAGTTATTCTCGTAATTTATAACGTCTTATAGTTAATTTAGAGATATTATAGTTTAGCTAGTATCTTCCGTAAAATTAAGTATCGAACTTTCTTTAAAACTAGTATCGTCGATACTTCGTTATTCGAGCTATAAGCTAGTAGGAATATTATTATCCTCTAGTTTTTTATTATATTATCGGTATTACGGTTATTAAAATATCGTTAGGATATAAGCCGTCTTATTTATTTAATCCCTATTAGGATAATAAAGGGGCTCTATAATCTAAAGTTAGCGTCGCGGTTAATTCTTTATAATTTCCTATCGTATAGTTATTATAAAAGTCTTTTTCTTTAGTACCTTAGGGAACTATTTACTCTCTTATTTATCGCTAAGGTAGACTATATATTTATCGTCGTAGTATACTATCTAGCTAAGTAATTCGTAAGGTTATTCCTCTTTTAGTATAATTTCTTATTTATTAGTAGCGTTTAATATTTTCTTACCTTTAGGGGCTAGCTTTTAATCCTTATTTTTATATAGTTTTTTATATTCTTTAGAGAAGTATCTAAATTTTCCGTAATTATAATATTTCCCTTTACCCTTTTGCGTAGCGTTAAGGTCGATATCTATTCGTCCTAGGTTTATTATATAAGCTTATACTATAGGTTTTTCTCGTTTTTATTATATATTCGCGCGTTAATTATTATTATTATTCTAGAAAGTATTAAAGTATCCTCTTCCTTATTTCTTTTCTTAGCGTCGCGTATACTATCTATCGTCAATCCGTATAGCTATAGCGATATAATCTAAGAGTATATTAAGTCGGTCTTCCTTATAGAGTTTATTCTTAACTTTTTCCTTAAGTCCCTTATAAAATCTAGATATTATAAGTTTATTATTTTAACCTAACTTAAAAGTAATTTATCGGAACTTAGTAGCGTAATCGGATATTAATCCTCTCTATTAGAGTTCGCGAAGCTTTTATTCGGCTTTACGTTTTTTATTAGTCGTCCTAAATACTTTAGTAATAGTATCCTCGAATCCTTAGAATAAGTTAAAAATAGTATTAGTTTTATTATCCCTTATAGTTATAGTATAATTTAGGTAGTCCTATATAATAAGTACGAACTAAGTAAAAGTAGTACCCGAAAGATATCCTCTTATATAGAGTACTTAATCGTAAGTATTACTAAATTAATTTAGAAAGAATCTATAATAGGCCTTAAGTTAAGTAATAAAGTTTCGAAGTATTCCGTATAAGCTATCGAATAATCTAGGTTACTTTAGTTTAATAATTTCTCCGAGATCCCTAGTCCTAGCGTTGCTAGTCTTAAGGTCGAATACTTATTATCGAAGGGCGATAACTTCCTATATAAGGTCTTAGATATTAACGGTATATCTACTAGCGGTAGATCCTCCTTAAGCTTAGGTAAGTATATTAATAGTAATATAATATTACTTAGGGTAATACGGTATTGCTACTAAATAAGAGCTTTTAACGTATAACGGCTAGAGTTATTCCTAAGGGATAAACTAGACGAGGGTTTATATTAGTAGATAGAATAGGGCGTAGCCTAAGTAATAGATAATATTACGTTAGTAATAGACCGGTAGGTCGTAACTAGATAATTAGTATAGTTAAGATAATAATTGTATTAAAAGCTATCTAGCTATCTAGTCCTAAGGAGCGTCAATATAGGTACTTATATACTAAAAGAGAGAGACCTTAGATTATAAGGTAAACTATAATCCCTAAGTTAGATCGCTATAGCTTACGAGGTAAGCTATAATACGTAGTAGTAAGCCTCTAGCGAGGCTTACTTAGCTTACGTTCGCTCTAGCTAATCCTCGCCTAATTAGTCCTTCGTTCCGACCATTCTTCCGGGCTTGTGCTTGGTCGGCTACTCCCGAGGTCGGCCTAACCTGCGGCCTATATTATAGTCGTAATACCTTCTTAGGCCTACGGATTATAAGGAAAAGGGAAGAAAAAAGGCTCTTAATTTCGCAAGAGGCATATATCAAAAAAATAGCCTATACCTTCGACTGCGAGGCTACTAGCTTTAAAGGCAGTCCTTTCCCTCCTTCGAATATCTATCTAGATAATCCGGATATAGCTACTAAGGAAGAAATTCACTATTTTCAATCTATTATTAGATCTATTAACTACGCGGCTATTACGACTAGACCCGATATAGCTAAGGGAACGAATAAACTAGCGGAATTTATGCAAAATCCATTATAAGCCCATATCCTAGCAGCTTTACGGATTATCCGTTACCTTTATTATACTAGGTTTTACGGTATCGAATATAGGTATACGGATCCTATCGAAAATTACGAATTAGAGGTATCGACGGATACATCTTTTGCAGACGATTTAAAGACTAGAAGGTCGTCACAGGGATACCTATTTTCCCTATTTTACGGGCCTATAGCTTGGTCGGCTAGAAAACAGGCTACCGTTACTACTTCTTCTACGGAGGCCGAATTACTAGCTTTTTCTAATACGGCTAAGGAGCTATTTTTAGCCTATTAGCTATTCCGGGCTATTTCTTTAAGCCTAGAAAATCGGATACCTACGATTTACTGCGATAACCTCTAAACTATCCGACTTATTATAGCCGAAATACCTAGGATTCGAATAGCCCTTAAGCACGTAGACGTATAAGCTTGTTGGGCTAGGCAGGAATACCTTCGTAGAAGCTTTCTAATCGAATATAAAGAAACCGCGAAGAACGTAGCAGACGGCTTTACAAAGCCCTTATCTTCGCAAAGGTTTTCCGAATTTATTAAGCTACTAAGATTAGTAGATACTAGAGCTATTTTTAATAGCTATTTTTAGTTGCTATTTCTATTAGTATAGCAACTAGGGGGGTATATTAGACAATTTACCTTATAGTTAAAGGAGCTTCCAAAAAGCCCACAAGGCTTGCAACAGCCTATTAGGCTAAGAGACTAAGAGGCTTAAGGCAACTGCCACAAGGTCTAACTATAACCCACATAGTCTTACATAAGGTCTCAAGACTAGCTGCCACATCCACATTACATAGATCTATAATATAGGTCTTACATACATAGACTATAATACATAGGTTAGACCTATCTAAATAGATAGTAAAACCTATAGCCTTTCCTAGTTATTTTATAGTCTTTAATCGAGATCCTTATTAGGATAGGAATTTAATAGGGCGGAATAACTAATATCTAGCCGAATAGACGTATAGTTACTTCGTAAATACCTCGAATAGCTAGGCTATTAAAGGCACGTTGTTTATCCGTAGTTGTAGAGGGTATTACTTAGCAAGAGGGAGAGATCTACGCAGTCTTACTTAATCCCTAGGGATACTAAGCCGGCTAGGCTAAGCTTAGATAACTAAGGGTAAAAGTGGGGCTAGAGCTAGGCTCTAAGGAATAAGCGGTATTTTAAACTGCTTGACATGTTATGTTGTAATAGTGGTGATTTAAGCTAGGGAAGGAAGGAAAGAGAAGAGGGAAGAGAGGGAGGAAAAGCCTCCTTATATACACAATCTTCCTTAATAGGAATACCCCCTTTCCTTACTAACTAGATCCCTCCTTAGCTATATTATAAATCAAGGGGTGACTTAGAGGTCATCTAATAATTCTCCTACAATTCTAATAGGCCTCTTCTATAGCTATATCGATAGTTCGATATAGTTATTCCAATAGTCTCTAGCTCCCTAGATTAAAGAGTAACTTAAAGGTCAAGTAGTTACCTTCCTGCATTTCCTATAGGCTTCTTATTTAGTTATATCGATAGTTAAGTAGGTAGTTATAAATAGCTTTGTAGGCTGTGTAAGAGGGAGGGTGTAATAGGTGTTAAAGTGGGTGTGGAAGTCAAGGAGAGGCCTAATAACCTCTATAACGATTTAAGCTTAAACTACGACCTTAGCGCCCCTTCTTACTATATTAAAAAGTCTCGGGAGCTATATTAATAATAGCTATCGATAGTTAATTATCGAAAGTCGGGGGTATCGAAAAAAAAATAAAAAGAGGGCGAAGATAAGTAGAGTATAAAGAGAAAATAAAGATAAAAATACTTAAAAAGAAAAGAAAATAAAGTAAGATAGGGGGGAGCGGGCGTTTATTTTAGTATTTACTAATTTTACCTACGCTTACTACTTATTACCCTACTATAGTATATTACTATCTCTATAGTAACTATTAGCTATATACTTACTAAATAGTAGCTAAGTCAGCTACCCTAGAGGGGGGATAATTATAAAGCCTAGCTTTAAATATATAAGGGGGTATATATAACGCCCCCGTATGCGAGTATATTTAGCTTAAGAAGAGGGGCCGAATAGGTTCCGATACGAGAGGGATTCTCCTTCTCGTAAGCTTTAGCTTTTCTTAGTAATTAGACTCTACCTTTGCCTCTTAACGCTACCTACCTACCCTATATATATATATATAATTAGTTATAGAACCGTTATAGTCCGCCTAAAGAAAGATTACTTATCGCGCTTTACTTTCTTCAGAAGCGAGCTAAGGAGGTTTTTATAGGGTTTTCTAGTATAATATACGTAACTATATAGCTTACGCTCCGCCTCCTTTACTAAATAGAGGAGGGGGCTATATTATAGATTAGTCTATAACTAATCGTAGCTATAGAAGAGACGGGTAGGAAGCGGTATAAGTTATTATTCCCCCGTGCGTAAGATATTTAGCTAGTTAGGAGGGGGCTTTCCGCTCCCTTTCCTCCCTTCCTTCGATAGTTCTATTTATAACTCCCTTTTAGGTCGACTACTTATATTCCTTATAGTTAAACCTTTATAGGGGTTTATTTTTATATTATAAGGGGTTATAATATAGCTTAGGAATTCGATTTCGTAAGTATAAAATATATATTTTTCTAGTTTAATATATAAATTAGCTTCTAGTTAGGCTTTTAAGACTATATCTAGATACTTATTATAATCTTCCTTAGTATTTAAATAAATAATAAGGTTGTTTAAATAGGTAGTTACGAATAAATCTAAGTATTCCCGTAGTATATTATTTATATATTTTTAGAAAGTAGCGAGGGCGTTAGTAAGCCCTAGAGGTATTACTAAAAATTCGTATAAGCTATATCTAGTTCCGAAAGCTATTTTATATTTATCTCTTTTTAATATCCGTATTTAGCTATAAGCTTATTTTAGGTCTATTTTTAAATAGTATTTCTTATAGGCTAGTCGGTCTCGAATTTCTAATATTAAAGGTAAAGGGGTTCTATCCTTTATAGTATTATTATTTAATTTCTTATAGTCGATATAAAAGCGCGTTTTTTCCTTATCCTTACTACCCGTAGGTATAAATAATATAGGGACTTAATATTTAGATTTAGATTCTCTTATATAGCCTTTTTTAAGATTTTCGTTAATATAGTCTTTTAATAGCTTTAATTACTTTTCGTTAAAGTTATAGATTTTCTTAAATCTAGGCTTTAAATTTTCTTTTAATTATATAGCGTAACCCTAGCTACCTTAAGGGGGTAGCTTATTATTTAGGGGATTTTAAAATAAAGTAGGATATTTTCCTAGTATATTTATAGGGATATATTTATAATTATAAGCCTTTTCTTTATTTATAGTATAGGCTTCCGTATTAGCTATTTCTATAGCTTTATTTATAGCTATTTCTATAGTTTCTTTTTCTATAGAATTAGCTTCCGTATTAGCTATTTCTATAGGCTCTTATATAGGCCTTTTTATAAGCTTTATTATAAGCTTTTTATTAAGATAAGTAGTAACTTTCTTATCCTTGGGCTCTTTAGTTACTTATAGCTTAGTTAAGGGGTTTATTCTAAATAATTCCTTATTTAGTTACTTATAGAGGGGGATATCTAAAGTATCGTTATTAAACCTTAGAAGGCTTTTATTCTAATCTATAGAGGGATTATATCTTTATAAAAAGGGGAGTCCTAGTATTAAGTTATATTTTATAAATAGTAAATCAAAGGTATCCTTTAGGTTATTATAACTAATAGAGTATTTAAATTCGGCTTTAAATTCTATTTCTCTATTATTATAGTTAAAAAGTCTTCCTTTAGCTAAAAATAGCTTATAAAGCTATTTTTTTCTTTAGTATAGAATATTATAACGATTTATTATATCCGGAGAGATATAGTTACTTATAGCTCCGTAGTCTACTAAGGCGGAAAGTCTATATCCGTTATAATTAATAATAAGGGTTATTTTATTTCCCTATAAATCTCTTACTAAGTAAAATAAAAATAGATTACTAGATAATAGCCCTTTTATATCTAGCGTTAATATTTTTTTAATTCCTCGCTAAGAAGCTAGTTAATTTAACTATTAAATTCCTACTAAATACGCTATAATTTAGTATAAAAGTTCGAAGAGGTATTTTTTATAGCTTCTTTATTCCCTTCCTTTAAAGTAGCTAATTCCTCTTCTATAAAGCTAATTCGGTCCTTATATAGGTCGATCTATAATTCTAAGTCTACGAGTATCTATTCGTAGTATTTTCGGCTCTTTTCTAAAGCTATTTCCTTATCTATTTCTTAAAGGGTAGTTTAATATTCCTTATAATCTATAAGGAAGCTTAAAGTAGAAGAAGCTAATTCTCGGATTATAGTTTTAGTACTCCTAGGTAGGCCGGAGGGATAATAGCTAGATCCTAATTTATCGGACTTATAGATAAGGTAGCTATAGTCCGTATAAGCTTTCTAAGAAAGTATATTATACTTTTCGTTTTCTTCTCTTATTATATCTCTTAAATAAAAGGTATAAAAATCGTAATTATAATTACTATTAAATTCGCTAATAGGGTCGATATATAATTTAGTTAAAATAGATCCCTTCGAGCTTTCTAAATCTTTTAGATAGTTGATACTACTATCCGTAGTAGTAAAATCGGGTACCGTATTTATTAGATTTAAATCCTCTTCTATAGGGAAAAAAGGCTCCTCGATCGACGGAAGTATAGGGTCGTATTCCCGTAATTTAAGTAGTAACCTTTCGTCGTTATCTTCTTCCGCGGAATCCGGGTTAAGAGTTAAGTCGGGTTTAGGGTTAGGGGTTAGGTTAACCCTAGCTAACCTAGGCGGCGTAACCTATCCGGCCTACGGCTTAGGTTAAGATCCGTAAGAGTATCTAGAGGGAAAAAGGGGGATTTTTCCCTTCTTTTTTAAATCCGAAAATAGGGTATTTTCTTCCCTTATTTTTTCCTCTTTTATATCTAGCTCCGGATAATAAGCTATCGCATTAAGGTCTTTCGAAGGGCTTTTCGAAGAGCTAGAAGCTATATTCCGATTCTTCTTTTTATAGTAATTTCTAGTAAAATAACCTTCCTTTTTATAGTAATAGTAAGTTACCTTTTTAAGCTGCTAATTTATCGTATCTAATTCTATAGGGTCTCTATAAGTTACCCTATTTTTCTTTTTAGGTAAGTCGATAGTCTTAGTCGTATAAGGTCTACTATTTTTCTATTACTAATATCGTTCGTACTACCTATTATCTATCCGGACTACTAAAGAGATATAGTCTATAAGGCTACTTAGTCGATCTAGCCTATATATATTATCTTTAACCTTTTCTTTTAACCCTTTATAAAATATAGCTATAAAAGCCTCGTCTTCCTAGTCTAGCTTTAAAATAACCTACCGGAAGCTAGCTACGTAAGCTAAGATAGAAGTCTATTACCGTAGATTTCGTAGCTTATTTTTAGTATCTCTTTTTTCGTCGATTATTCTAAAAGTCTTCCTTAAGGCTTCTTCGAAGGCGTTAAAGCTATCGAATATATCTTACGTAGTAGCTAGTCGGTTATCCTTAGTCTTCGAGAGATAGTCCCGTAAAGTCGGCTTAAACTAGGCTAAAGCTAGGCCTCCTAGGTAGCTAGAAGTAAAGACTACCTTTTTTTCTTCCGTATCTATAGCTATAGGGAAGAATAAAAAGTAGGCCCTAATTTAGGTAATAAATCCCTATAATTTAGTAGATTCCCCGTTATAAGTATAGGGCTTATTTATTTTAAATATCTCCCCGGGCTCCTTAAAGGGTATATTAAAAATAGGGGCCGGATTAGTAAGAGCCGGGCTCGAAGCTATTATAGTAGCCTTGCCTTTAGGCTAGGATACTAGTTTCTACGTAGTAGAGGAAACGGAGGAGGAAGAGGATATAATCGTAGTTTTTCGGATTTTTTAAAGGTATTTAAATAGGGGTTAAAAAATAGGTAAAAATAAAAGAGGGATTTAAATACTAAGTATAACGGTTAGGACTAGGGTATAAGCTTAAATCGTATTATAGAATAACTAATATCTAGCTAAATAAACGTATAGTTACTTCGTAGGTACCTCGAATAGCTAGGCTATTAAAAGTACGTTATTTATCCGTAGTCGTAGAGGGTATTACTTAGTAAGAGGGAGAGGTCTATATAGTCTTACTAAATCCCTAGTAATACTAAGCTAGCTAGGCTAAGCTTAGATAACTAAGGGTAAAAGTAGGGCTAGAGCTAGGCTATAGCTATATTAATAATTCGATATAGTTATTCTAATAGTCTCTAGCTTCCTAGGTTAAAGGGTAACTTAAAGGTTAGGTAATTACCTTCCTACCTTTCCTATAGGCCTCTTATCTAGTTATATCGATAGTTAAGTAAGTAGTTATAAATAGCTCCGTAGGCTATATAAGAGAGAGGGTATAATAAGTATTAAAGTAGGTATAGAAGTCCGGACGATATAGTCCTATCCCTTATATACCCGTATATAGCCTAGACCTTCGATATCCGATACTAGCCGTCTAAGCCGATACTAGCCGAGGGGTTATACCAAGGTTATAGTTAAATAGCTAGTAGGCATTATAGTAGTTAGGTTAGTTACGGGCTTATAGCTAGTAGCTATAAGTATCGAATACGTATAATAAAGGCTTTTTAAGTCGTTTCTTAACACCTAAGTACTAGGGTTATATATATTATAATTTAGGATTACTATATAATAACTATACCTAAGGGAATCCTAGCGGTCTTTAATACCTTAGAAGCTTACGAGATATAAATCTAGGTCTAGGAAGTTATTATTAGTATTACTACTATATAGTTATTATACTTCTTTTTCTTTTTCTTCTTCTTTAGTTAGTTACTTAAGTTTAGTTTCGTACTTAAGTTCGGTCTAAGAGGTTAAGTCCTAAGTAATATAGTTAATAAGGGAATAGGGAAAACCTTAGTAAGAAGACTCGCTTAAGGCGGGTAGGCCTATTTAGTCTCGCTTCGTAGTATCTACTTATACTACTTAGCTAAACTACGCGAGATTCTATACGTTATTAGTTATTTAATAGTAAGAGATTTTAATATATAATACTATCTTATAGTCTTTTTAGTTTAAGATTAATTAACCCTCTTTAAGATAAGAATCTTAATTTAGTAATTAAAGCTATAAGATAACTATCGCGAAGGTATAGCTAGCCTTAGGGGGGTATATTATAAGGTAGGATTTAATAGACTAATTAGCCCGAAGTCTCGCGACTTTATAACCTCGGCTAATATTAGTAAAATACTAACGGAAGCGGCTAGCTAGATCCGGAGTATTAATTATAATTACTATATTTATTTAGCTATATTTAGTAGTACTATAATAGGTATAGAGTAGGCTAGATATATAGATAAAAGGCAACGGTTTTACCTACCGTTTTGCTAGCGTTAGCGCAATATAACTACTAAGTCTCTCTACCTACTTTAGACCTATGTACTTACATAACTATATGACACTCTCTACGATTATATACACCGCCTTAACTCTATCCCCTTCGACTAGATTTTTTTTAGTAGTCTAGGTGCGTATCGTCTTATCTCTCCGTTTCTATACTTTTCCTTTTAGTTAGTATACTCGGCCGCAATAATAGCTATTACCGACGGGATAGATTCCTCCCCTTGTTGCTTCCCGTTTCTGCTCGCCTTAGCATGTTCTCCGCCATCTGGACGCAATTCTTCCCGCCGCGCAACGGCGCACCGCTCACCGAGGCCAACCTCCCGAGCCAGGCGGGCAGGGTCTTTGTCGTGACGGGCGCCTCGTCAGGCCTGGGATACGAGCTCTCGCGCATCCTCTACGGCGCCGGCGGCAATGTCTACATGCTCACGCGGTCCCAAGAGCACGCTGACGAGGCCGTCGCCCGCATTAAGGCACACTATCAAGGACGGGAGCCGCAGGGCGGTAGCCTGGCTTTTATATACATGGACCTGACGGACCTGGAGACGGTCAAGGCCGCTGCCCAAGACTTCATCGAGCGCCAGGGCCCGGACGGGAGGCTCGACGTGCTGTTCAACAACGCCGGAACGGCGGCCCGCCCCAAAGCACCGGCGACGCGGCAGGGCCATGAATACCATTTCGGCGTCAACTCGCTGGGCGGCTTCCTGCTGGCGCGGCTGCTGACGCCCATACTGGCCCGGACGGCCAAGCTAGCGCCGGCCAGCAGTGTGCGCGTCGTCTGGCCGGCGTCGTGCCTGGTAGAGATGATGACGCCCGACAACGGCATCCGCAGCGAGTTCCTGCGCGACCCGGCGAGCGTCACCGACGAGAACGAGCTCTACAGCTCGTCCAAGGCCGCGAGCTGGTTCGTCGCCTCCGAGTTCGCCCGACGCCAGCCCGACGGCGTCGTGCACATCGCCGGCAACCCGGGCAATTACTTGACGAACATCTGGCGCGATACGCCGGCCTGGCTCTACTGGCTGCTCTGGCCAATTCTCCGAGACCCCATTCATGGCGCCGAGACATATCTCTTCATGGCCTTCTCTGGGGCCGTCACGCTCGACGACGCCGTCGCCGGCCGATACGTCATCTGCGATGGCCGATGGCATCCCGGCCAGAGGAAGGATCTCCTCCTGGCCCTGCGCAGCGTGGACGAGGGCGGATCGGGGCGTGCGAGCGCCTACTTTGACTGGTGCGAGGACAAGGTGCGCGGGTTTGTGATAGCTTCAGATGTGGCCGCATAGTTTACAAACTGATTATGCTTTTACCTCCCCGATGGCCGCTGATCCATCTCCAAACTGCGGTGTTCGAACTGGCGATTCACGCAAATGCCTCTGCCCCCGTTCTCTCTCTCCATGCCCGGCCCTCCTGTCTTCAGCCCGCCGGCACTAACATGGACGGCATGGTGAAGACCCTCTTGACTCTCCGTCGGCAGGTAGCCGTCATGCCCCGTATACCTGGACTTGTCCGTCAAGCTCTTGGACGTCCTAGTTTGGGCCCAAGACCTGGCCCAAGTCACGAAGGGAAATGCAGCAGCCATGTCGGCCACGGGCTGCAGCAGCGGCATGCAGGCCAGAGAACAGCCCAGCAGAGGCTCTATCGAGGTGAAGAGGTAGAGCGTCGAGCCCGAGTAAGTGAAGTCGGACTGGTCGTAGGCGAGGGCGAGCCGGTACAGCGCAATACGGGCAATGGCAATGGAGCAGATGCTTGACCCGTCGGGTTATAATGATGGATAAACCAGGTCCGAGGGCAGGGGGAACTTACAGTGCTCCAAGGGCAAACATGAGCATGATGGCCAGCTTCTCAACTCTGGGGATCTTTAGTCTCCAAAGAACCGGCGTAGGCAACAGGGCGATGCTGGAATCGATGACAAAGTTGCTGCCGTGTACAATCAGATACGCGGCGTTGAGGTTGCCGCAGCTCCCGTTTATTGCCTTGTCCCAGTTGTACGCGAACGGTCGACAGAGCAGGAAGACGACGAGGACCTCGCCGGCGGCCCAGAGGAGGCAGACGGTCATCATGATGTAGCATGCGGTGCGGAATACTTTGTTTATCGAGAAGAGGCTGATGTATAGCCTGAGAATCGATAGTCGAATACACGTCATGGAGAAGCACCAGAGAATCTGGATGACAATGAGAAGCTACGCCACCGTTAGCGGCGAGGCTCAAAGGCCGCGTGGGCCGGCACTGTTATTACCTTTCCGAAAGTCGTCAGCTTCCATGGCGTTTTCGCGAGGTCGACGGCATGTTGTCCGAGGCCGCCGAGCTCAACGCTGACGATGAGGCAGACAGTGAGCGCCGTGGCGCAAGCCTGCTAACCGTCAGCCGAGCACGCATCTGAGAGTCAGGCAAGCTCACGAAGCCAATCAGAATCCACAGATCGTGTGCAGACACACTGCGCTTCTTCACCTGTAGACACCAAAACCGCAGGCAGAGGGCGATTAGAGCAAAACCCCAAAACATCATCGTCACACCGATGATGGTGGGCCCTTGGTTGTCAGTCGCCATGATTACCGATGAGGCTATGCCGAGAACAGGATGCTTAGCAGACGGGAGAAAAGCAGGTGTCTCATGGACTGATGAGAGGGTTTTGTCAGGACCCAGAGCCAGGCGGAGCTGAGCTGCGGAGGTGTCAGAACCGCCTTGGCTTGGGGCAAATGGCTGAAATGCATGGCATGGTCCCCCAGTAGTCCCGGAGCAATCAAGATGGCTGACTCTATCGAGGCCGGCTGCTCTTCCCGTTGCCGAGTTTCTCAAGTCGAGATGTACAGTCACCGGACACGCTGTTGGTTGCCAACCCCTGTATCATTGGGGGCGATTTCACCGCGGCCCGCTGCAGCCCTCTTATCGTCTTCCCGTATTCCGTTCCCAGTTTTGACAGCACTCGATTACAGGGCCGGTTCCATGTTCCGCAATCGCTGCTTCCCCAGGGCATGTGCCGTTGAACGCAGCGGGCGAGCGTTGGAAACCGTGCACATGTACAGTACGAAGCAGTTACTTTGAAGTACATTGTGCACTGTAGCATTGCCGCTGTCCCCGAGACAAGCATTTTCACCATACTTGGACCCAACTGCTCTTGCTGGGTCTTTTAGGCGCCTGGCTGTACATACATCATATGTATGCTGTCTACTTGCTCTTGACCATTGTAAACGCTCCCCTCTGCAGCTCCTCATGCAGGGCTATGACGCCCGGAAGCATGGGCGGGATGACTTGACAGAGCGCCGTTCCGCAGATGCCCGCCTCATGGTCCATAAACCACTCAACGCTCGGAACCCCGGCCCAGAACGTCGTGCCTTTCTTGAAGCGGCCTTCCTGGCCGTCCAAGCACACCAAGCCGGCGAATGACCATGTCTTCCTGACGTCGTGCGGGATGCCCAGGGCCAAGAATTGTGTGTGCATGGGCGAGCGGGCAAAATAGTCGTTCAGGGCCTGCTCGACAGTGACATCGAGCTGCGGGCGGAAAAGCTCCGCGTACGACTCGGGCGACAGCAGCCGGCCGTCATGGCGGAAGACGGCCGAGACGAAGGCGTAGTAGGCCTGGGCAGAGGCGAAGAGGCCGCCGCCGCCGAGGCAATCGGTGCCGCCGAACAAGATGTCGAAGTCCGGGGCATCGACGGCCGGTGGCTGGCTATCGGGGAGCGTGCCGATGTCGGCCATGCGGGCCCTCATGCCGGGCTTCGCCTTGGGATAGAAGGAGACATCGTCCTGGATGCCCAACGGCGCCCACAGATGCGCGGCCATAAAGGCCTCGAGGTCCATGCCCGTGACCAACTCGACGGCCCTGCCGGCCCAGTCGTGGCCAGCGCCGTAGGCGAAGTCGGAGCCGGGGGTAAATACGAGAGGCAGGGCCGACTTGTCGGCCACGGTCGGCCCGGTCCAGGGCACCTCGTTGCGCGAGGCCCGCCACTGGCCAAGCAGCGGGTTGAACCAGTCGTACTCGTGGCCCGACGTGTGCGAGAGCAGCATCCGGAGGCTGATGGGCGTCGAGTCGGGCCGGAAGACGGCCTTGCCCTGCTCGTCGAAGCCGGTGATGATGCCGTGTTGTCCCATCTCCGGGAGCAGCGGCCGGACGTCCTGATCCAGGTCCAGCTTCCCTTGCTCGACGCACTTGAGGACGGCCACAGAAGTCATGAGCTTGCTCATCGACGCGATGGCGCACACCGTCGATGCCGTGAAGGCCTCGTCGCGGCCCTCCCTGAGGCTGGCCTTGCCGAGAGACGTGGAGTAGATGATGTTGCCTGATCACCATCAGCGCCTAGAAGCCATATTCCTCGCACCAGACTCACCATCCCTATCGCCTACGAAGACCGAGACGCCCGGAAGCAGCCCCGACACAACGGCATCTTGATACACCTTGTCAATTTTCTGTGCCATCGCCGCCAGTCTACGGATCAGTCGGGTAGCAACAAAAAGTGCCTAGCCGTCGACCCCCATCACCCTGCTCTCGGCTCTGCTTAGGCGAATGCGGTATTTATACAACCAACGTGAGAAATACCTGGAGTACGTATCCCACTCCGCCTTGTTACCGTGCAAATCAGGATTCGCCACGTTCAATTCTTGCACTGTTCCCTCCTGCAGCTCGTATAACAGTGTTCACCACACCACTATGCATGTAATGTTGGTTGTAGGATTACACCAATGGGCCTAGAGTTACAAAGTATATAGGACAAGGGGGCAAGCTGACTGCTGCATTGATGATGCCACACCCTGGCGCTACGTTATCATGGAAGCCGAGAACAACTTCTCGGCTTCCATGTTGAAGTCTTGAGGGCCTGATGCTTCTGCGGTCTCGAACCGACGTCTGTACATTGATGGCCAAGTTGTGTGTATTTGCAATGGCGTCTACCATCCTCTTCACTATTGCCGTCGCCGTTCCATCATATCTCGTTACTCTGTGTTTTTACCGTCTTTACTGGCATCCACTGGCTGGAATCCCAGGCCCCAGACTTGCAGCGCTCACTGTATGGTATGAAACGTACTTCGAGCTCCTGCACAAATGGCTCGGGGGACAGTATACATTTCACATCAAAGAGCTGCACAGGAAATATGGCCCCATCGTCCGAATCAGTCCCCGAGAAGTTCACATTGACGACCCAGACTTCTACTCTACAATTTACACCAACAAGCGAGGCCTAGACAAGCCGGACTACTTGAAATGGCGTTTCGGCGCGCCATCAGCGCTCTTCTCGACGCCCGAGCATGACCTTCACCGGATGAGACGTGCGGCCCAGGAGCCGTTCTTCGCCAAGGCGAGGATCGTCGAGCTCTCGTCCCTGATCCAGGCCAAGGCAGACAAGATGTGTGTCCGGCTCGCCAACGATTTCATGGACCGAGGCCGGCCCGTGACTCTCGACAACCTGTTCGCGAGCTACATAGCCGACGTGACGACCCAGTACTCGTTCGACCGGGACTTTGACTGGCTCGGACACGCCAACTTCGAATCTCCCTTCCTAAGGGCCATCCGCGGCTTCAAGGACATGGCCCATCCCTGCTCCCAGTTCCCCTGGCTAGCTCGTGCCTTGGCTGCCACACCGCATTCGCTGGTCCGCCTTCTGCAGCCTTCCGTGTCGTGCGTTCTCGACTTCCAAGAGGAAATGCGGCGCCTGGTCCGCCAGACGCAGAGCGACCTCGAGATGACGGACCGCGGAAAGGAGCGAGCTCCCGAGGCAGACAGGACCATCGTTCACGGCATTCTGCACTCCGACTTACCAGAGGAGGAACTGCAACTCGAGCTGTTGAAGGACCACGCCGTCAGCCTCGTTGGCGCAGGCATAGCAAGCGCGCAGTGGACACTCACGATTGCGCTCTTCCACATCGTCAGCGACCGCAATGTGTATGCAAGGTTGAAGAGCGAGTTGCAGACGGCCATGCCGGATCTGAACGTACATGTCCCGGTCACTGTGCTGGAAAAGCTGCCATATTTGGCGGCTTGCGTCGATGAAGGTATGCCGAGGGCCAACTGCTTCCTTCAATTGAGGTTGCTAACGAAGCCGCCTGGAAAGCGCTGCGACTGGCCTGCGGACAGATGACACGCTCTCCCCGTATCTCGAAGAAACCAATCACATACGCCACTCATGTTCTTTCGCCCGGCACCCACATCTCTCTCGATACCTGGCACATGCACCACAATGAGGTCCTCTATCCTGATTCTTTCTCTTTCACCCCGGAGCGCTGGCTTGATGATCCGCGAGCCCCGGCCCCGTATCATTCCCGGCCACTGAAGCGTTACATGGTGGCCTTCGGCAAGGGAACTAGACGCTGCATTGGGGAGAACCTGGGTCGTGCCGAGATTACTATTGCTCTGGCATCTTTGTTCCGGAGATTTGACTGGGAGTTGTATAAGACGACGTATGAGGACGTTAGGGTTGTACGAGACCTCATCGCGCCAGACGTCACGAGGCAGAGCCAAGGGGTCAGGGTGTTGGTTAAGAGCGCTGCTGAGAGGAGTGACGGGCGAGTTTCGTAGGGATTTACAAAGAGTCATCTAATACACATTCAACAAACTCAGTCATGCCCTGAATAATAGCATCAAGATACACGTCCCCAAGCACATCTTCGTGTCCGGCCCCCTCCACCTCCATCTTGCGCTTCAGGAAGCCCGCACTCTCCGGTATCTCGTCATAGTATTGCCTCTGCAGGTCTGGATAGCTCATGGCATCCTCCCCCGGGATAATAAACATGACTCCTCTAGTGCCGCCCTTCCCGTCACCCGAGCCCAGACACTTCCACAGCGGCCAAGGCGTCCACATGGCCAGCTTGTAGTACGTCATGAGGGTCACCCGGTTTACGTAGCCCGGCGCAATCTCCTGCCCCTGGCTCACCAGCCTTCCGTAACGCTCCTTGTCGATGCCATGCCCGAAGCCGGCCGGGCTCTCGCCCTTGTCGTTGACCACAGACAGGCTGTAGGGCGAGTTGCCCATGACCTGCGACTCGCGGTCTTGCATGCACTTGCGCAGCACGCGCGTCCGCTGCGCTGACGATGTAAAGTCCATGTCCATCAGGGGCGCAACGGCGATGACGAAGCAGCATCGCGGATCCACGGCCGCGGCGCTCAGCGCGACACTGCCACCGAAGGACATTCCCAAGAGGCCGGCCTGCGCTGAGTCCACGGACGGGAGGCTTGCGAGCTGCGACAGCGCATCTGATAGGTCTGAGACGGACTGAGGCGGGTCGATGTCGTTCCGGGGCTGGCCGCCGCTGGACCCCGTGTTTCGGGGATCGTACAGCAGAGTTGTGATGCCGTGTTTCTGGAGCGCCGAGGCGCACTCGGGGAAGTTCAACATGGTCAGGACGCTATTGAACTAGACGTGACTTTTCTGGTGAGTGCTTCTCCGTCGGCCGAAACAGCAAGAAATGTATGTCGAGCCACTTACGCCGGGACACATGACTACGCCCGGGCCGCGCCGCGCAGCGGGATACACGCGCCCATGCAGCTCTATGCCATCGATTGTCCTGAACTTCGTGTGGGTGAACGACATCTTCGAGTCAAGAAGAGACGGCCGTGCTGTGTAAAAGTCAGACAATCGCAAAGCAGAACGATTCCCAACATAGGAATTGTTGATGGGTGTGACGAATAGGATTCTTTGCCTGTTACTTGACTCACCCCGGGGGCAAGTCTCTCTTGGATCCGTACATGTCCCGTTCAGGATGCAGGCAGCCGGGGAACCAAGTATGAACTCTTCAGCCCCCAAGGGGGAAAACAACACTAGGGGGATCAGGCAACTCCATGGGCCCACATGCCAAGCAATCTCGGGGTCCAACAAAAGATGTGTTTTGGTCCCCAGGACCATGGTTCTTGTACCTACAGGTAGAGCGGGAAAAGGAGTCGGCAGGGAACATTGAGTGAAGTGTAAACCGCACGCCAAAACGTGGTCGTCACACAGCCCAAAAGTAGAACGAAATGTAGAACATCTGACGCTAGTTTTTCGGGAAGCCACGCCTTGGAAGGTATACAGTAGGTAGACAAAAGTTCCGGGCAACCCCGCTAAACCCCGCTTTTTAAAAAAAAGTTTTTTACGCTACTACTATTCCTAGTAGTATTTAAGGCTTAGTAAGCACGAGAAAATTCTAAAACCTAGATTATTATATAACCTACGTAGATATAATTCTTATATAATTTTTAAACTTATATTTAAAGAGTTACTTTAAGTTAAATAAAGCAATTTTACAAACTTTAGTACTATAACTTTATCTTATAGAAAGATTTTATATTTTAAGTTATATTTAGTTAGTATAAATAAATCTTAACGTTAAATAAAGTAAATTATAAGAGTACTTAAATTAAAGGGTTACTGTAAAAATCAATATTAAGCTAAATAATTATTCTAAATAAAAATAAACTCTTTTATTATATATTTTAGCTATTTTTCTAAATAATATAAATAGTATATAGTTTAAGTAGCTATATAAAGCTATTTAGAGATTTTTAAAAGTATAGTATAAAAATTACTATAAAAGAAAAAACTTAAAATAAAGTTTAATAATATTTTTCAAAATATATATATAAGAGAAAAAAAGAAAAGAATTATAGTGAGTTATAGCTATAAATAGTAATATAATATAGTAATAATTTGCCTTTTTTATATAGCTTAGTATTCTTTCTATTATAAGAGGTAAAAGTTAAGAGGTAAGGTTTAGGGTAGCGGGGCAAAATCACCTTGCCCGGAACTTATGCCACCCCACTGTAGCCCGTGTATACTGCCTCCAGAATTTGGCTGATAAAACCATACGTGAGTGAATTTATGGGAGGCCTCATTATTTACGTACAATTATGTAACTTCGCCTTTCCCGAACATGCATATATGTCAGCCTATAAAAGACGACATTTGAGAGCAAGGGTCCAAGGTGTATAATCGGCCAAATTCTTCACCATATAAGCAAGCACCGCACTAGATGCCTCCAGTTTATAGAGAATAGACGGCGGCTAACCGAAAATACAGACGGGCAGTCTGGGCCCAACAACCACCATAACCTCGTTCAAAGCCGCTTCAATCAGTTAGACAAAGGCCCGCTTAAAATAACGTTCGTGGGCTTTCTGAGACGGTGGATTGCCATGACGAACCTTGGTAACGTGACAACGCCCGTCGCCGTGATCGGCTTGTCATGCCGACTTCCGGGCAACTGTAACTCACCCGAGCAATTCTGGAGGTTTTTACTTGATGGCGGAATTGCCGACACGGTCCCGCCCTCTTCTCGATTCAACCTCAGCGGCCACTACGACGGAACCCTGCGGCCATGGACCATGCGCACTCCGGGAGGCATGTTCATCAACGTCGACCCCAGAGACGTGGATGCTGGGTTCTTTGGGCTGTCGCAGGTCGACGCCATCTCTATGGATCCCCAACAGAGACAGCTGCTCGAGGTTGTTTACGAGGGGCTCGAGAATGCCGGCCTAACCCTGGAGGGCATCAAGTCCACGCTGTTTGGCTGCTTCGTGGCGTCCTACGCCTCTGGTTTGTTGCCCCTGATCCCCGGCGTGAACATGCAGCCAACATCTACCCGCCAGACTACAGTGATATGCAAGCCAGAGACCCGGAGGATAGAACACCGAGCTTCACCGTCGGGTCTGGCCGCGCAATGCTAAGCAATCGCATCAGTCACTTCTTGGATATCAAGGGGCCGAGGTAAGCTCGAAATCATTTACTTGGTAGGGAATGGCGGGACTGATACTGCTATCTTAGCATGACCATCGACACTGCCTGCTCTGGAAGCCTTCTGGCAGTTGACCTCGCATGCCGATACCTAGAATCAGCGACGCAGATGGCGCCATTGTGGCAGGGTGTAACCTCTACATGAGCCCTGAACACAACATGGACCAGCACGCCATGACATCAGCTGCCTCAGTCTCGGGTAGATGCTGGACTTTTGATGCCCGCGCAGACGGATATATCAAGGCCGAGGCCGTCAATTGCCTTATACTGAAGCGCCTGGACGACGCAGAACGGCATGGAGATCCCATCCGCGCCGTTATCCGTGGCACGTCGACCAACAGCGACGGCTGGACGCCTGGAATCGCAAGCCCGAGCCCAGACGCCCAGGCCCTCGCCATCCGCCGGGCGTATGCAAGGGCAGGAATATCCGCTTTCAACGATACGGCGTACCTGGAGTGTCACGGAACCGGAACGCTGGCTGGTGATCCGATCGAGTGCAGAGCCGTGTACTCCGTCTTCGCCGCTTCTCGACCTCCCCAGTCACCGCTACGCATCGGATCCGTCAAGAGTAACATCGGCCATTCCGAACCGGCGGCTGGCATTTCCGGCATGCTCAAGACAATCTTGGCCGTGGAGCGAGGCATCATCCCGGGAAACCCAACCTTCGAAATCCCCAATCCCAAGATTGACTTCCAAGCCTACAAGCTCCTGGCTTCAAAGGCCGCGGCTCCTTGGCCGAGGGGAGCGCTTCGACGAGCCAGTGTGAACTCCTTTGGTTACGGCGGCTCAAACATCCATGCTCTGGTTGAGCACCCGACAATTCTGCTCCCAGGATACGAATCCACGAGCGTCACATCCTATGCTGCCGACAGTGACGACATGTTCGCCGACGATGATGTGGACAAAGCTCGCCGCTTGCTCGTCTTCTCAGCCAACGACGACGCGTCGTTGAAGGCCTACGTCAAGGAGTGCATCCGTCACCTTTCCAACCCTGCAGTCAAGGTGCAGTCGGCCGACTTGGCTTACACCTTGGCCCAGAGGCGCACTCGTCACTTCTTTCGGGCATACGCCGTGTCCGATGGCCCGGTGTTCAAAAAGAGTCAGGTTGTGCACGGGAAACCCGCCTCATCTCCCCGCATCGGCTTTGTCTTCACCGGACAGGGTGCTCAGTGGCCGCAGATGGGTCGGGAACTCATTCGAAAGTTCCACGTGGCAAGACACACCATAGAGCACCTAGATCGGACGCTTCAGTCCATGACCGATGCGCCACCGTGGAGCCTTGCGAGCGAACTCTCCGAACCCCGTTCTCCAGAGCACTTGCGGCTTCCCGAGTTCTCACAGCCCCTTGTGATTGCGTTGCAGTTGGCTCTGCTTGCCGTCTTGAAGGAGTGGGGCCTGGAGCCTGCCATGGTCGTCGGCCACTCGTCTGGGGAAATTGCAGCTGCTGTTGCCGCAAGGTGCTTGTCACCAGAAGATGGCATCAAAATTGCCTATCTGCGCGGCAAAGCAGCCAAAGACATGAAAACATCAAAACGAGCTGCACTTGGTATGCTTGCTGTTGGTCTTGGCACGCAGGACTCCCAGCCGTATCTGAATTCATTCCCGGGGATAAAGATTGCCTGCAAAAACAGTCCCAAGAGCGTCACGCTTGCCGGTCAGGTACAGGACCTCGAGGGAATCCGGGATGCCGTCAAAGCCGACGGCCATTTCGCTCGGCTTGTCATGGTGGACCTCGCCTACCATTCCGAGTACATGAAAGACATTGGTGAACACTACCGGGACCTCCTCGAAAGGCACTGTTCAGGCCTACAGTCCGAGCGGCAGTCCCACGAGATTCAGTTCTTTTCCACAGTTCAAGGGGGCCTCTTGAAGGGTGGAACTGGGGTCGAGTACTGGCTGTCCAACATGTTGTCACCTGTTCTTTTTGCCCAAGGCGTGGCTGCTATGATCGAGGAAGGAGGTGCAGAATATCTCATTGAACTTGGCCCAAGCGGTGCTCTGGCCGGCCCGATCAATCAGATCATACAGGAATTGGATCCCGGATCCCCATCAGTTCACTATTCGACGGCATTGGATAGAAGCAACCACTCGACCCTGCCCCTGTATGACTTGGCTGGGAAGATGTTCGTCTCAGGTGTCAACATAGACCTGTTAAAGGTCAACGGTCTCGACGCCGGAGCACCAAAGCCTCGGATCATCATTGATCTACCGAACTACCAGTGGAACCACTCCGTCAAATATTGGCACGAGAGTTTGGCCAGCAAGGACTGGCGGTACCGCCAATTTCCTGTGCATGACCTCCTCGGAACAAAGATTCTGGGCACATCATGGAATGCGCCGTCTTGGAGAAGGACGCTCCGGCTCAAAGACGTACCGTGGATTAGACACCACACCATCGGAGCCGACATTGTCTTTCCAGCTTCGGGATATATCGCCATGGCCGTCGAAGCGATGTTCCAAACAGCAAAGGCTTCCGGCATGGAGCTCGTCTCCGATATTGACATCGTGTCTCGAGCATCGTACCGGCTGCGTGATGTCCGGTTCCTGCGCGCCCTTGTTGTCGTAGAGGATGCGCAGCACCAGCTGTACCTTTTCTTTAATCCCGCTCAAGGACAGAAAGACACATGGTTCCACTTCAAGATCTCGAGCCTCAGAGACGACGCCTGGACCGAGCACTGCAGCGGTTTCGTGCGCATCGGTCCGGCGACGTCGGCCCCGGCTGGAAGCTGCACTCTTGAGCCGCTTCGGTATCCCGCCCCGGCCAAGCTTTGGTACAAGTCTATGCAGAATGCTGGCTTCAACTTCGGACAGGTTTTCCAGAATCTGACCGAGATCGAATCCGTCGCTGGACAGAGAACAAGTCGTGCAAGGATAAATTTCCCAGGTTCTCTTGCCCAGACCATTCAGTCGAAATATGCCCTCCATCCAGTAGTCCTTGACGCCTTCTTTCAATCAACAATCCCGTCCCTGTATCAGGGCCACCGTACTCTAATCCAACAAGCCCTAGTCCCCCGGCTGATCGACGAGATCCTCATCACCTCCAGCGTCGAAGCGCCAATAAATGCCCTTGCGGTAACCAATTCCACCTTCACCACAGGGAGACCAGATAAGGTGCAGAACTACACGTCGAATTCTACCGTCTATGAAGAGTATTCGGGCTGCATTCTTGCCAAAGTCGATGGCTTGCATTATGCAGAACTGTCTGTCCCAGAGGCCAGGAAGTCATCGCACACACTCGCGAGAGTAAGCTGGAAAGCCGACATTTCTCTTCTCCACGAGAAGACGGACCTAGACTCCCTCGCAGCCTCAGATAGCGAGGCATTGGTGCTTTCAGGCGGGCTTTGTCTCCCACGTGCGGCCGCATGCCTGGTGTCGTTACTGAAACATAAAGTGGCGGTCGCTGCGGTGCTAGACTTGGATATGACGGTAGACCAGCCGGAGGTACCGACCCAGGCGGACGAGACGGCGTTGAAATATCACCTTGCACCGTTCCGTCGCTATTTGTCTGCTTTCAGCACCTTGGAGCGCATGGTGGAAGCTCAGAAACGGCTTCCAAATGTCCCCTGCATGGAGTTTCACATATACGACCCCGCATCCTCAGGGAAGCCTCCCTTCGACGCGGACGCCAAGTTCGATTTGGTCGTGCTCCGCATGCCACCGGCCGAGAGCAGCAAGTTGGAAGCCGCCTATCGAACTGCCCGAGAGCTTTGTACTTCACAAGGCTTTGTAGTCTTGGTGCAGCAAAGCTCTCTCTCGAACGAGACCGACTCCAGCTCTGAGGCCGGCACAATAACAGCGTCCCGGGGAACTGCCGAGCTCGGGTCGCTGCTGCGCTCGGCAGAACTAGGCGTGCGGGTCAAGAACTCCTCTTTCGAGGCTTCTGTTGGCGGTACTATCTCGACGGTCTATCTTTGCGCCCCTTTGGAATCACAACGAGAGACAGCAAACGCGTTCCAGATTGTGGACTTATCCGGGGGCGCATCTACCGAATGTTCAGCCCTCATCCACTCCCTGGCGAACCTCGACTGGACCGGTAGCCCGATGGGATTGCCGACAGCAGCTGACCAGCCGCCGCACGCTCTGCTTCTGCTTCTCGATGACCCGCAATCGCCTCTGCTTGCTCACATTACCGAGACGGACTGGAATCATCTTCGAAGTCTTTTGAAGGCTGGCCGCAGGCTTCTTTGGTTGACGTCAGGCTCTCAACTCGCTGTCTCGTCACCGTCAAACGCCCTTATTCATGGCTTTGCGCGCAGTCTACGCAACGAGGAACCTACCCTCTCCCTTGCAACGCTGGATTTATCTTCGTTTTCGCATATAGCTGCGGCAGAATCGACCATCGGTGTCGTAGCAGCTCTTGCAAGCTGCAAAGATACCGATGATTCCCGTTTCCCAACGGAGAGCGAGTACTGCGAGCGTGATGGAGTCCTGTATGTTAGCAGGGTGGTACCAGATCAGACGGTTGTCAAGGCAGCTATGGAGGCTAAGAAGGGTGCAGAATTAAAAGAGACGTGGTTGAGGAAGAACCCGAAGACAGTGAGGATGTACTGCGAAAGGATCGGCGCCATGGATTCGATCCACTTCAACGAGCTTCCTGACCAACCGACCGCGCTGGGGGACGGTGAGGTCGAGGTAGAGATACGGGCTGCCGGCCTGAACTTCAAGGCAAGTTGAGCTGCAGTCGGAATTTGGCGGGCTTTGGGCTAACTGGTAGCAGGATATCGCAACGTCTCTGGGCATTGTACCAGAAAATGAGCATCTGCTCGGTCTCGAGGGCGCGGGTGTCATCAGAAAGGTTGGCAGTAAAGTCGACTCGTATCGCGTTGGCGAGAGAGTCCTTGTCCACGGCAAGGGGTCATTCGCAAACCGTAATCGCGTGCCAAAGGAGAACGTCTTCTTGCTCCCGGAATGGCTGTCGTTTGAAGAAGCGGCGACCATGAGCATCGTTTACTTCACCGCCGTATTCAGCTTGATGGAGACTGCACACGTCAAGAAGGGCCAGTCAGTTCTGATTCACTCCGCAGCGGGTGGCATTGGGTTCGCCAGCATCTAAGTATGTCGCCATCTGGGCGCCGAGGTCTATGCTACTGCGAGCAGCGACTCGAAGAGACACTTCCTTACGGAGCAGCATGGGATAGCTCCGGAACGCATCTTCTCCTCTCGGACCACCGGCTTCGGGGCCAAAATACGAGCTCTGACCAAAGGGAGGGGCATTGACGTCGTGCTGAACTCTCTCACCGGTGACCTCTTGAATGAGTCTTGGAGACTCCTTGCTGACAACGGAACCCTTCTCGAGATCGGCAAGAAGGACATTGTTGACAGGAACACGCTGTCCATGGAGCCGTTCGATCGAAACTGCTCCTACCGGGGAATCGACATCTCTCGGCCGAGCATACTCGACGACCTCCCTCTTATTGGCCGAGTGTTGCAGAAAGTCCGACAGCTGTTGGTGGCGGGACACATCAAGCCAATCTCGCCCATGAAAGTGTTCCCCTTCAGCCAGATCCCGGATGCGATGAGATACATGCGGTCAGGAGAGCACATGGGAAAGATTGTCATATCAGTTGGAGACGTGGACGATGTCAAAGTCGCTACTCGTCCGGCCCCGCAAGTCCTCACGCTTGATCCCAGAGCGGCATACTTGATCATCGGAGGGCTGAAAGGCTTGTGTGGAAGTCTTGCCACGTACATGGCGAGATGTGGTGCCAGGAACCTGATCATCATGTCAAGGAGCGGTGCGGACGACGAACGCTCGCGGCGCGTGGTGCAGGATCTGGAGAGTCTCGGCGCCACCGTCAAGACTGTCAAGGGAGACGTTTCGAGCCTGCAGGATACGACGCGAATCTTCCGGGAATCCGCCTGGCCCATCAAGGGTATCATTCAGGGGGCCATGCTTTTACGGGTGAGTGCTGTCGATGGCCTTTGGGAGAAGCGAGTGGGACTGACACGAAATTCTGCTTCCAGGATAAAACGTTCGAGTTAATGACGGCGCAGGAATTCCACGATGCTCTTGCCTCCAAGCTCGCAGGCACCTGGAACCTGCACACGGCGGCAGCGGAGCAGACACTCGGCCACAAACTCGACTTCTTCACCATGCTGTCGTCCATCTCCGGAGTCGTCGGCACCGCCGGTCAGGCCAACTATGCGGCCGGTAGCAGCTTCCAGGACGCCTTTGCACGGTACCGCCACTCGCTTGGCCTCGCGGCGCACACCGTCGACCTCGGCATCGTCGAGGACGTTGGCTACATGAGCGAACACCAGGCGCTGACGGGTCGGGTGCTGAGCCGGAGTCGGCTGTCAGTCATCAACGAGGAACAGCTGCACGAGATCCTCCTGTTCTCCATCCTGCAGCAGACGGCTGGACTCAGTGTCGAGAGTGCGAGCCAAATGGTCACCGGCCTGCCGTTCCCTCTGCCAGAGGACTCGCCCATCTTGGCTGACAAGCGCTTCCACTCCCTCCTCATGCCGCGCCAGTCGCGCCAGGCGCATGTCGGCTCGGGAGACGAAGAGAGCAATAGCATCCAGGCCTTCCGAGCCATGCTGAAGGCCTCTGTTGCCGTCGAAAAAGCCGTTTCCGAGGCTGTGAAGATCGTCAGGAGGCAGGTTGTCCGAGTGCTGGGCTTGGCAGCCGATATTGAGGCGTCAAAGCCACTGAGTAGCTACGGCATTGACTCGCTGGCTGCCGTGGATCTCAGAAACTGGCTCAGGGTACGCTTAGGTGTCGAGTTGACAACGTTGGACGTCCTCAACGCTGCGAGTCTCGAGGTCCTCTGTGCGAAGGTTGTCGACCGGTCTCGTGCAGAATAGGCATCGGGCGGAGGCAGACGGAGGCATTAGAGACGGGGCAGGCTCTATAGTTGTGTCAGAAATACGAGTGGCTTTCTCACAAAAAATGGGCATATTCTAAAGTCAAAAAATATTTTTGTCTCGTTGTAAAAAGCCTCTTCCCCCCTTCAATAACAGAACCGGTCAGGCTCTCTAATATGAGGAGCAGTGACGTTGTGAAGCTGGTCAATCTTGCAGAAAGTTGAGCCCAACCCCGGAGATTCCATCCGGTATAATCTGACACAGCCACAGTTCAGGCCGCCAGGCCTGGACTGTTAGAGTCTGCACATTTCCAGCCTTTCCAGTGTTTTTTGCAAAACTCCACTGGTCATGTAGCTCCCGCTGTCTCAGTCGGTCGTCAATATCCACCAGGCCGAAGTCGCTCAACAAAGGCCTTAAAGGGTTGGCTGTTTAGAGCCTTAGTGAGGCCATCTGCTATCAGCTCTCCGGTCGGTACGTAATTGGCTGAAATCATCCCATTTTCAGCTTCCTGCCGTAGCCAGTGGTCGTGAACGTCGGCGTGGCAGAGTTTGGTTTGCAGTGGTCCGATCTCCTTGCGCGCCAGCTTAATTGTTTATTAGTTGTTACATTGAATTCGTATTGTTCTGTTGCCTAGGCGGACTCCAAGCTGTTGGAGAAATTGAGAGACGAACATTGACTTCTTTGGTGCTTGTGATAGCGCGAGGAGCTCTGCCTCTGTCGTCGACGTTGTGACGGTGTTCTGTTTACCCCCAATGGTTCCGCATCCTTGCGAACTTTTACGGTCGACTGAGTTATCCGCGGAAGAGGCGTCGCTTGCGACTGAAACCTCGTCTCCTCAAGCTGTAGGGCTAGAGACCTGGTTCGCTTGAGGTAATGGATTACCTTGCCTGCGGCTGCATGATGTTCGTCGGAGGGATTCACAGACATCCTTGCCATGAATAAGGCAATTGCTACACAGGCATGACTCTTACACAGGCATGAACTCCAAAGTACCTGATTCGCTCTTTTTGTTCGTGGACCCGCGGGTACATCATGATGAAAGCGGTGAAGCTGCTCCTCTTAACAGCATTGCAACTGCATTTTTAGCGGCTGTTCACGACGGTCTGACTACTATGGAAGAAGGCACCTTCCTCATCGCTGCCAAGCATCTCCCACTGGCTACGTCGTCGGCGAATATTAGGTCGCGTTTGCCGTCCACTGGCACGTACTCCAGTGGTCCTTCCAGCGCCAAAAACAGCTGACATACTGCGCGTTTGGCGCTGGAAAGAAGCACTATTAAGGTTGTCACCTTGACTACTATTGGCCGTTTGGCTTTCAGCTCGCATAGTCACGTACGGCTACGACGCATACATAGTGCAAAAATCCGTTGCTTCATCGAATCGGCTGATCGATCATGCTACAAACCTTTTGCATGATTTGACAACTGACAGAGCTTCCTGTGATGCATCGTTGGGCTGCTCTTATCACCGCTGCAGAAGATCAAAATGCCGGCGAAATCGTCTGTCTTCTCGATGCGATCGACGAATGTGAGGTCCAAGTGAGGGATCAACTCTGTCAAGCATTACGCAAACTGGATAACACCAGAAGGGTCTCTAGTCTGAAGTTTCTCCTCACAAGTCGTCCCTATGGTACAATTCGTCAGGAATTCCAACCCTTATTGACGCCAGGATTGCCGGTGATCTATTTGAGTGGCGAAAGCGAAGTGGAGATCGAAAAGATTTCCCGAGAGATTGATATTTTTATTGCAGCTAGAGTCCGGGACATCGGAGAACGACTGCAACTTATACGTAACGAGCAAGACCTTCTACTGCGAGAGCTTACGACTATTCCTAATAGGATATATCTATAGGTATACCTTACCTTAGACTTAATTAAGAAGGATATTAATATCGATAAAACTAGAATATTAGAGGTTACTTCCCGCCTCCCTAAAACTATTAACGAGGCGTATAATAGGATCCTCTCCAAGAGTTACGATCCTATAAAAGCAAAGAAAATCCTATATATCGTTGTAGCAATAGCACGGCTATTGGCCTTAAGTAAGATAAACTTAGCGTTAGCTCTTCGAGAAAATTACTAGTCGTACAGTAATATTAATCTTAAACCCGAGGACCGATTCCGTAAGAATTTACGAGATACCTACGGGCTCTTCGTAACGATTATCGACTTAAGGATTTACCTACTTTACTAAACTACGAAAGAATTTCTAGTTCTTAATAACGCGAATTTTCGCGTCTATAGAGATCTTAAATAGAATACTTACTTCGGCCGCGAGAATCTCGTTATATTATAGCCGAAATCCATATCTACTATTTACTCCTCGTAGAATTTAAGAGCGATCTTTTTAATAACGATAAGTTACTACCCTAATATAGTAAGGACTATATCTTTCTCGACTACTCTACTAAATATTAGGCCGCTTACTTCCGCGAGTTAGAAATTAAGATTTAAGACTCGTTAAAGTTATTACTACTAAGGATATATAATATAAGTTTAAAGTATTACTTAATTTAGTTTAGAGTTTCTTAATAACGTAAAGTTAAATATCTTAATACTAAAAATCTAATTAAAAATATACCTATGTATAGCTTTTTAAGCGGTTCTATATACTAGTTCTTTTAGACTTATAAGTAGCTTAGTTTTTTAGATATTTAGTTATAAGTATAGACGCTTCTTACTATATAGTTTAAATAGATTATTTATACAGATATCTTAACTTCTTACTTATCTCTTAACTTACGTATATATAAAGACTACTATTCTAATTATAAAATTTCCCTCTATTTTATCTATATCTATCTAGTCTATAATAGCCTATCTAAATAGGTTATTTCCTTATTTTTCTAATATAACTTCTACTATAACCTACTTTAATAATTTCCTAAATAGGAAATAATATATACTATATGGAGTAAAAGATATTAAAGTTTTATAAATATATTATAACCCTAATATATAACCCTAACCCTAGTAAATCTAGGTTAAAGGGTTAAAAGAGCGTATAATATATAATTATATAGCTAAAAAGATTAGAAAAGTAATTTATCTATAAGGAAGCTTTTAATAGAAAATATATAGTATGCTTATAAAAGTATATACCTTAATATAAACTATAGTAATAGCTTTCTTTAATAAGTAAAATACTAATTTTAATACTTAGTATTAACGGCTAGTAGTACTAAAGGTTATATTCCTAGCCGAGCTTAAATTAGGTAGTATTATTTAAGTTATTTATAATATTTACTTTGTTAGTAAGCGATTAAGTTAATAATATAGCGGTATATATAAACTTCCTCGATAATACGCTTGCTAGCTATTTAAGTATATTATAATAACTTTAAAACGAGTTTATATTCCTTGGAAATATATACGCTAGCTCTTAAGATCGCTAGAGATTTAAAGGCTAGATCGTTACTAAATTTATATAGTTATATTACTGGCGGGGCGGTGGGTGCCCCACTGCTAAGGCGCGCCTTATTTCGCGAGGTAATTACGGTATATAAGGCGTTAAGACGGACATTGACTTTAATATAGAAATTTTATTGTGTTCTTAGCTATCCCAAATTGCTCCATACGCCGCGATTCCTCTCGTTTCGATGCCATATACTACCTTTTTTGTAATTTTCTCGTTGGCAATAATGATGACAGCCTCTGCGCCGAAGCTCTTTGCCAAATTATACCCCATCTGCACAAGATTGGGCCTTCCGCTTTTCTTAGTATTGTGAATTATGGCGTCTGGAATGGATTCGTATATAGTGTCCAAAATTTGCTGTCCAAAGAGTTCCTCGGGATTTGGGGTGGACCAAATGAGCTGAGTGGCGCATGAAGGGTTGCTAATATGACCCAGCAGAGGACCGATGCCAGATCCTGTGGCAATAACGACGATCCGGTTGAATAGTGTTGCAATTCTCATGACGCCACAGGTTGGCAGCCCGCGAACCCATAATTTACTCGGGGGCTTTTCGATCTGCGCTTTAGTCCAGTCTCCCGCATTTGACATGATGAGCGAAAACCCGCGGTCCTTGTTGGTTTTCGGGTTCGGAATTGTCGCAAACGAGTGCCACTCAAAAAGCGGACGTGTGGAAACGCGAGTAAAACTTCCGTTCACGGGCTGCGTGTACCTGAAATATAGCACCATTGCGTGGTTGGAAAGAGGATCTGCGTCCACAGAAACCTTTCGGAGAAATAGCCATGAGGAGGCAATGCTCAAGGTTGCGGCAATAATAATCCAAAACTGCGGACTCACAAGGAGAGCCGCGCCCAGTTCCCGGCTCCTCGGTTTGCTCCTGTCAATAGAAAGGAATATGCGTACCCAAAAGAGCGAGAGGGCGGTCCATCCGAAAAACCTATGGAAATTCTCAAAGACATTATGGTAGTGCTTTCGGAAAGACGGGTATGCTGACAGTACCATTGCACTCAACAGTATGCAGAGGAGCCAGGAGACGGTGAGAGACGCCATCGTATCGGTAACATTTCGTCGCTGTATATAGGAGATTGTCGACGCGACAGTGGATGAGATCAACCATAGAGTGGCGCAGACTCCAGCGCTTGAATGAACGCCGCCCAAGTGATAGATCTTGGCACAGCTTGTTCGTAGCCATAGAGGTGCTGCTTTGGGTAGCGAACAGAAAATTGTATACAGAGTATTGATGACGAGATCTTGCCGAATCAATACTGCGAGAACCAGGTTCGCTGCTGTAAGTGTGCCCAGCCATTCAGCACCAAGTGGCAACAGGACCACGGCGACAAGGGCACCGACATTTAGTAAACCAACAAGACTGAAAAGAAGCCGATAGATGATCAAGATTCGATACCGCAGCCCCCGGGCTGGCTTTGGTAGCTTTTTGGCAGGCAACTCTTGAGTGAGATCAAGCGTTAAGGAGCTTCTCAATGTCGAACTAGTTTGCGGCCTCTTCTCGAGATCCTTCTCGCCAAACGCTGCGATCGGCATGCCTGGAGTTCCGCCAATCAAGGTGACCGCTGTATCCGGCCGTTGCACCTCTGATGTCTGCCGCTGGCCAGCCAGTTCACGCAGTAGCTTCTTGTCAATCTTGCCATTGGCAGTCGTAGGAAACTCGGCCATTGAGATGATGGCGGCCGGAACGGCATAATAAGGCTGCAGCTTGCTGACATGCTCGAGGATGGCTTTCGAACCTGGTTGCTCAGGAACAACAAAGCCGTATATATCGCCGTCGACGAGGAGCGTTGTTGCTCGAGAGACGCCTGGTGCCGAGGCCAGGGATGTTGCAATTCCATCGAGCTCCACGCGGAAGCCCTGAGTCAGAAGTCAGCAAGATATCATGTCATGCCATAATGAAGAAGACGGGCGAACTTGCCTTGACCTTGACTTGGTCATCGCTGCGGCCGAGAATTTCAATGGAGCCATCCTTGCGCCACTGACCCAAATCTCCAGTGCAGTACATGTTGGATCTGCAAGCCCGTCTTTAGCATTGATACTAGACCTCATTGCGAGATTTTTTATAGGACTTACCCGTCATTGGCGAACGGATCGGGGACATAACATTGTCTTGTCTTCTCCTCTAGACCAACATATCCGCGAGACACGCCGCGGCCACCCGCCCATATCATGCCAGGCTCGCCCACACTTACTGGCACTCCCGCGCTGTTTAAGATGTAAATTGAATTGTTCGGAGTTGGAACGCCGATGGAAACGGAGTCGCCGGGCTCGTGCTTTGACATGGTGTTGACAATCGTAGTCTCCGTAGGACCGCAGCAGTTCCAGTAAGTTGCGTAGGTAGCCCAGAGGTCAGCGAGATCTTGAGACGTGGGCTCGCCTGCTGTTGCTGCGACTTTGATTTTTGGGTAGGTGGTTGGGTGATACTTGGCCAGAATGGTCGGGGTGCAGATGAGAACGTCGAGCTATTACATGTCAACCGTCGACTCTTGTGAGATACAAGGACTGACTCAATCCGCTCACTTGGCGTATAGTGGGTTCCCACTGAGAACCTCGAACCACGAGTGTGCCGCCGTTGCATAGACAAGCAAAGATCTCCCATGCCGCTAGAATTTGTGTCAGATTTCGTTGGGATATATCCAATTGGGAAATATTGAAACTTACCCATATCGAAGCTGATGTTTAGAACCTGGCCTACACGTGTTCCTTTGCTGATTCCCAAGTTGCCTGGACCAAGACAGACAAGGTTGGTAACGTTACTGTGCGTGACGTCGATGCCTTTTGGTTTTCCGGTTGTCCCTAGTGTGAAGCGTTAAAACAAAGCCTCATGAAAGCCAACAGAGATGATATATAATACTCACCCGAAGTGTATATGACATAGCATCCAGATTCAGGAGTGGCAAGATCTATCCATTTCTCTGTTGGATGGTTTGCCTCTGCTTTCATGAAGTCGTCAATAAGCACTAATCGAGAATTGGGAAAGGTATCTCGTGTGCGGTGCTCCGTTATTGAGAGACCGACAATAAGATGCCCACCACACTGCTCAACCACCTGCTCGATGGTTGAGTCTGGGACAACACCGCCATCGAGGGGAACGTATTGTGCACCACAAGAAAGGATTGCCCAGATGCCAATCAACATTTCGACTCCACGCTTGACGATGAGGGGGACCCGCTGGCCTTGTCGAATGCCCATGCCCTGGAGCCTGGCAGCGAGAGCTTGCGCATGCTTGGCCAGTTCATGGTAGGTCCAATCTCGCGGCGCTCCATTCGAAAGATCCCGAACCGCTATGGATCGAGGGTGTAAGAGGACTTGGTGGTAGAAGGCGGCGGTGAGCGTAGGAAAGGGGCACGCGGCAGTTTCACCGAAGCTAAATTCAATGAAGCTGAAGTTACTCATGCGCTGTGCCGCCACGACTTCTTCAGTAGGGTGAATCATTGGTGTCTTTTGTCGGTTTGCAGGTCCCAGACCTACAAGATTAATTGCAATATATGAGGGAAAAAGGATGGCTGGCTTGAGTTCATTGTCCGGCAAGCATGTGGCGTTGAGTCCTGCCTTTATACAGCTGTATATGCTCCTTATCATGCTTGACTTGAAGTATATCCATTCACTGACATATACTGTACTGCGTGGACCTCTATACTGTACGTCGACGAAGCGTTCCGCAATACGGGCCGTATTCATTGATTCCATTTGATCCAATTGGGCCCTGTTTCGGATGAGGCCCCATCGCCGCTACACGTAGCTTCTCAAGGGTAAACCTGCGGTCTTTCCACGGAGACCCATCGTGTAACCTGATCGCCCTAGTTGAAACGCTTATTGGTGGGTTATCGCTAACTCATAGAGTACTTGCATGCTAAAAAAAACTTAACATCGTTGATTTTGTTGCTGAGTGTGTACTCATGTTTGGCGAGGATTGAAGTCTTTAATCGCACTGAATACATGAATGTATCATGTAACCACTTCACACCATGGCGAAAAGATTACATATATTGATACTATTCGCATTGTGCAGCCAAATCGCGTAACCTTGCACGTGTGCTATAGTTTACCTCAAGTCGCCAGCTCCTTTCAGCGGAGAGTATCCAGTCTCGTGTTTTGGAAGCGGACTGGACCCTGTGATCTGTCATCCGTGCTTTCAGCTTCGCCAATCCATCGCAACTCTTCCTATGGAGTCCGAATATGTCCCCGGCATTATGTATACACATGCAGTCCTCGTGACGTTCAAGAAGTGGGTTTGCGGTGGGCACTGGGGAGCCTGTGAGTTGACGTAAGTTGATCGGCGGGGCGGCTGGGGTTGAGTCGTGGCATAGGGCATGCGTTTTAAGGTTGATTCCATCAAGCTTGACCCCCCCACAGTCCCCACATGAACTTGTGCTGGCGAATCGTATCTGCGGACTCTCACCTCAGAAAGTCTAGGGAGTTTCAACTGCAACGCATCACGTCGAGAACCCCAAGTGAACCAGGCGCTTTTGCGGGGTAGTAGACAGAGATTCACGTGCCGTGTGCGAGTTGCGAGACGAGTATCATACCCCATCTCCACAGTGAAATTCGAGAATCTTGCAACCCGGTCTAGTCTAGAAGTCTGGACGAGTCGATTTAATTCTCAGACTACAGTATCACAATCGTCTAGTCTAGCTAACACGGGAGGTTACTCTAGCTTAGAGTAATAAAAAGCTTAAAAAAGCTAAGTACCGTCGTCAAGACCTAAAAAGATCAACATGATAAGCTTGTGAAGACCGAGTCAGTACTGACCGAAGATAATTCAAATAGCGTGGCTGGAAAGAAACTGGGCACGCTGCCATTTCCCATCCCTTCGCAGTTTGCAAGAACATGCCGCAAATAAGCTTCTGACTCTTCGTCCCAGCTCGATGCATGGATCAGGTACGCGGCTGTAGCTGAAGGCGATGCCATCATACTGCCTTGGACCTTATGGCGCACGAGCCTATCGAAATCAATGCTCCCTTCAAGGGTTTCGAGGGAGTGCAAGACGGAATGTGCCGGCCCGTGATCATCCTCCAGGCGGCGAATGTCGACCATACTGAGCTTTTTGTGCGTCTTTTCGTCAAGGGAGTCGCGGCCATCGAAATGAAACTGCATGTTGTATTTCTCGAGCGCGGTCAGGAGGGCCGGGATGAGAATCTCAGACCCCACATGCACATTGCTTGAGCATCCTCTGTAGCGCATTTTCGGCGGATGCAATTCGTTTATCCAGATCGCCATCTGCTGTGACGATCTGGTACGGTGTCTCTTGGTGCCGGCACAGCGCAAGGAGTGCCGCTGCCACGTTCAGCATGCCTCTCCCACGCATCGTCCTCCTGCTGCTTGTCTAACAGAAAAGAAAAGCTTTCGGGAAAAAGCCAATAAGTCACACCATCTTCTGCCTTTGAAATCATGGACAACCAAGCCGTATCATAGATAGAGCATGTTATCAACACAAAATCATGATCCGTGTCGTAAGCATTGTGCATGCGATCCAAGGGCTCGTCCGCAAGTCGACCGACGGCAGCAAATTCGAGTTCCATGGCTGCAGGCGTGTTCAAGCAAATGGTATTCAAGGATCCTCTTCAGAAAATTATATATACCCGACATCAATGTGGGATGGAGATAGTGGGCTGCGTAGCTACGAGAAACAGACTTGTTCGACGCAGATACACCCTCGCTAATATGGCTGATCCATCCCGCACGCCCAGTTCTCTGCATTGGAGATCAAAAGGAATCAGGTGTTCTCTCCACTCAGTTGGTGTTGGCATTGCATCCGGAGTCAGTAAGCTTCCAACCTGCTGGCCCCTGCGTGGGCTATTATTGGGGCCATAAACGGGCTCTCTTGCCTATCCGTGCAGTCGCCTAGATTATGCGCCACGATTTGAAACACCGCAGTTGCCGCTTCTCCGGTCGGTACCGCCTAACTGTATGGTGCCGGGGCAGGATACGGTTTCTGGTGTATTCGCCGTTGCGAGGCCGAGGCTTGCATCCCCTTGATAGCACGCTGCTATGGTGGAGCGGAAGAAGTACATGGTCTGGGTTCGGTTGACTGCAGGTGTTCGGCTGCAATACAACCTTTAGAATGTGTCGATGGAAAATCCTGCAGCAGGGCGTGGTGAATGTACTGCCCGGATGGTGTTGGGGGCCGTAAATAAGACAGTCGTGTACAGTATTTTTCAACTGCCCCGGCGTCTTACCTACTCTTTCGGGCATCCTTGTTTCTTCATCCTTTGTTCTCCAACCTGCCCCCCTCCTCCCCTCCCCCCCCCCACATTCTGTTTGCCCTCCCCAATCTTGTCTTCCTTTCCTCTTCTTTTCACGACATCCTGTCGAATCCTGTCGACTCCTTTGTCACACACACAGACTCTCTCTTTCCAACCAGATCATCAACGGCAATACACCATGTCATCGACAGAAGCCGATGTTGTCATCATCGGCGCTGGAACCGCTGGTCTCGTCCTGGCGTCACGTCTCTCCGAGGACCCCTCACTTCAGGTCGTCGTGATCGAAGCAGGCCAGGACGAGAGAGATGACCCTCGAGTCAAGACCCCGGCTCTCTGGCCCGGCCTCGTCGGGAGCGAGGCAGACTGGAACTACGTCACACAGCCCCAGGTGAGCTCCATCTGCGATGTTTACACAGCCAAGCCATGAACTAATGATATAGGGATATAGGCGGCTTTGAATGGAAAAACAATTCCGCTGCCACAGGGCCGCCTGATTGGTGGTTCAAGCGCCATTAACGGACAAGCATTTATCGCCAACTCCAAGGCCAACGTCGATGCCTGGGGCAAGCTGGGCAACCCGGGCTGGGACTGGGACACGCTCATCCCGTACTACAAGAAGGTGTTCACATTGACGCTGCCGTCGGAGGAGAAGCAAAAGGAGCTTGGGTTGGAATACGTCGACAAGAGCATCATTGGCACCGGCCCGGTCCAGGCGTCCTTCCCGGACTCGGTCAACGACCCAATCGCCAAGGCATGGGTCAAGTCGTTCAAGAGCCTTGGACATTCTATGGGGCGTGACCCCTTTTGTGGAAAGGCTGTCGGTGGCTACACCAATGCAGCTACCATTGACCCGGTGACGAAGACACGCAGCTACGCGGGAAGTGCATACTACGAGCCCGCTGTCGGACGAGCTAACTTGCAAGTGATCACTGCTGCTCTGGTTGAGAAGCTCCTATTAAAGGGTTCGGGCTCAGATGGGGGTGTCATCGCCACCGGTGTCCAGTTCGCCAAGGATGGAGAGTCCCAGACGGTGAAGGCTCGCAAAGAAGTCATTCTGTCCGCTGGTGCCTTCAACTCGCCCAAGATACTCGAGCTCTCAGGCATCGGCTCGCGGGCTCTCCTCGACGAGCACAAAATCCCCGTCCTCGTCGATAATCCCAACGTCGGCGAGAACCTCCAAGACCACGTCCTGGCGGGCATTAGCTTCGAAGTCCAAGACTTCATAAACACTAAAGATGACCTCATGCGACGCGTTCCGGCGGTTATGAGCGCTGCAATGAATGATTACAAGGCGCGTCAATTCGGGCCCTTCACTGTTGGCGGCAACTATTCATCCGCTCTGCTTCCGGTCCCCGATTTCTCTAGCCCCGAAACTGGTGCCTCCGAGCTCTCCAGTGTTCTTGATAGTATTTCTAGTTCCATTGACTCCAACAAACCTTTCCAGACCGAGCTCGCCGAGTTTGTGCGCTCTTTGCTCACCAACCCCGAAGAAGCCACCGGCGGCTACTTCACATATCCCGCACAGTCCGATTTCAGAGGCTCCGGTACGGGCGAAGAAATAACCCGCACAAAGTTCCCAGAGAACTACATCACGATCGCCACCAGCTTATTGCACCCCCTCTCCTGTGGTAGCAGCCACATCGCCTCTGCCGATGCCAAGGTTTCTCCCGTTATTGATCCCCGCTATCTGAGTAATCCGGCGGACGTTGAGATCCTGGCCCGACATGTTCGCTACATTGACGCAATCGCGAAGTCTGAGCCGCTGGCATCCATGCTCAAGCCCGGCGGCAAGCGCTCCCCCGGTATCCCGGATGACCTCCGTGAGGTGCCACTCGATGAGGTCAAGGACTTTGTTAAGTCCGCAGCAAAGAGTACTTTCCACCCCACGAGTACTTGTGCGATGATGCCGCGAGAGATGGGCGGCGTGGTGGACTCCAGACTCAGGGTTTGGGGCACGGAGGGATTGCGGGTTGTAGACGCTAGTGTGATTCCTATTGCTACGAGTGGAAATACCCAGAGCTCGGTATATGCGATTGCGGAGCGCGCTGCGGATCTGCTGAAGCGGGATCTTGCGGCGTGAAGCGGAAAATAATCGTAGGATGGTCACATTCTGAGCTAGACTATAGACGATTACGGTGGCACACTAATGATAGTCTGCAAACTATGCAAGTGGCAGCTTTATTAGATTAGTTAAACCGTAAAACCGTCGCATAGTTAGGTAGTAAGGCTATTAGACCGTAGCCGTCTTATAAGCAATTGCAAAGGCAGCAATTATAGAGGCAGCGATTGCAAAGATAGTAGTTATAAAGGTAGGCCTTTTACCTATAATTATAAAAGTAGACTTCTTGCCTTACGAAGAATACGGATATACAAGGCTACGAACCGTTAAGTAAGCGGTTCTCTTACTATCTTATAATTATAAGCTGCCGTTGCAATTATAAGCTTCAGTTATAAGTGCTTTAATATTGCAATAGCTGCCTTCAACTATCTATTGATTGTGGCAATAGCTGCCTTAACTGTTTAACTATCTGACGGTTTGAAGGATCTAATAAATCTACTAGTTGCATGGTTTGCGGAGTATCACTAATATGCGGGCATAGACGATTAAGAGTCTGTTTACTCTCTAACGAAAACTTCCCGCTTTCTTGAGAATATTTATCATCAAATCAGAACGACATCGTTCAATTGATACTTGGTACCACGTAGACTCCGAAGCACAAAATGTAAGCAAGGGCCCTGACCCTGCAAGAGTGGTGTTTTCTCTGTACACAATTGGCAGTAGCCTAGATGACACTACCGTCTCTTCCTGACGTATAGAGTACCTAAATTGAGCAGGTCATTCATCAGGAACCGTCCCAGACAACTCCTTGGCCAATCTCTCGTCCCTCCCAATGCTATTTCACCGCTGAGCCGCATAACGCGGTTTGATATCGCCACACTCGCACCTCCCCCCCTCTCCGTGTCTAGCTCGGTTGGCTTAGTGAGCTTAGTAGTATTTAACTAAGCACACTAAATACTTTGATCTATTGCGTGATCTTCGGATCTGATTATTCATTCCCGCGTATTCGTAGTACGAGTAGCTAACAGAGCGGCCTACTTCGCAGCCTGCTTCCCCTTAAAGGGCTCTTGCTAGGCCCCGCCTGCATCGACGGCCCGTCCCGCTGCACCTCTGCGGGCTCCTATTGGTTTCTATATGAGACCTAACCCCTGCTAGCGCCCGCGCCCTATTATAAAAGTATTAATCTCTTTTCCTAGTAAACATAGGCGCCAAAAGTTTACGAACGCGCGCCCCGCACAGCAACACCACGAGACATTGAATAAACTTTAAGAATTAATTTCTGTACAACGAAGCTATAAAAAATAAAGCTGGCGATACCGTTGGAAAGCTCTATTCTTGGAGTTTAATACCGTGTATACCAACCCCGGGCTTTTCGTACTGCCGCGAGCCGACGAGGTAGAGAAGATAGTAGGCTGTCAATCCGATCCTGCGGAATAGCTTCCCACGCAGACCGCAAGTGCGCTTCTAGTTCTTCGATTGACGCCTGGTTTTTTTTCAATTCTGCGAGATGAGGGCATAACTCCGCTAGCTTGTCTTTAAGAAGCCGCCAAACGTGCTCAATTGGGTTGAGATCAGGCGAATGAGGCGGCCAATCAATATACTCAACGCCGTGAAGCTGGAGAAACTGGGGCGTGCCGCCGAAATTGTGAATCCTCGCGTTGTCTTGCTGGAAACGCCTCGTACCATCGTATACTAGAAGAAGGCCTTCGGATAGAGCTTTCTGATAGCTTTTAGCGGTATAACCCTTCTTCTTTGCGGCGCTATCGCGCTCCATGATTACAAGGGGTGTCCGGCCGCCTCGCCAGATGCCTGCCCAGACCATAATCGAGATTTCCGGCTTCCCGTGAACCGTATTGTTAACGAGATCACGGTTAAATCGTTCGTGAGGCTTTCGGAATACCCATCCACGTGGATTATTCGGTTTATTTTGTACGGAGCACTCGTCAGAGAAGATTGTCTAGAGAGGTGGTAATCCGGGCGTGTAAGTCAGTCTTCTCGGAAATATCGCCTCGGGTTTAGAAGCCCATACCTCAGCCAATTCGTCTTCTTCTCCAGCCCAACCTTTTGCAAATTGTAGCCTCGTTTTTGCTGTTTCTCGTGATAGCGGAATTCTTTGTATTGCTTTCCATTTGCGCCGGAAATCTCGTCGGAGAATCCGACGGATAGTTGTACGGCTAACGCGACACCCTGTCGCACCGACGAGCGCTTTATATGTAATGCGACGGTTCCTTTTAATTAATAAACGTATGTAATTAATCTCTGAAGGCGTAAGCTTCTGCGGACGACCTTTTCTAGGTCGAATTTCGACTGTGCGGTCACTTTTCCATTGATTGAAGATTCGGTGGACTGTCGAAGGTGACGTGTTGAATTCGCGTGCGACATCGCGGAAAGACAAACCTGCACTTTTCTGGCTCACTATTACAGCTTTCTGCACCGGACTAAATTGATAGTAACGCTGGCGATTGGCACTTATTTCAGTGCCAAAGGCACGCTCGTCCGGCATTGCAATCGCAAGTTATGAAGGAATGAAGATTAGACGCGTATACGAGTCATGGACGCGACGCGACGAGTGGGGTCAAAGTGTTCGCAGACTTTTGGCCACGTTCTGTACTTCGTAGGAAGCCGCCGAATCCGGAATTGTAGAGTCGTCTATACTAGTTAAGCTCCGTTTTATAGTTTCTTAATCCTCTTATTATTTCTTGTTCGCTCCACAAGTAAGCGGTAATGCGAATACCCCTAATTTAATAACCCTCCCGGTTTTAACTGATTATCGATGGAACTCGTCGCGTATTCGTACTAGGGTCTACTCGAGACTTCCGCTCGAGCTGTCCTTTCTCCTAAGCTCTAGAGAGAGAATGTCCCTGCACCTATATATTTAATAACTGTCGGTAAAGCTCCTACTGCTCCTAGCCTATGCGCTGCTTTCTAAACCAACCTCTAACTTTGCAAACATCTAACTATATTGAGATGTCGAGGGAAAACTCTCGCAACCGTCTTGGGTTATTGCTTAAAGTTCACAGACTTCCCGGCTAACTTTATACCACATACTGCACTTACTATGTCTTAGAATGCGCTCACAAACTACATTGTCCCTCTATAGTCGAGGCAAACGCTTCAAATTCGCTGGCGACTTTATAGAGCCCCCTTTCATTTAGTTATTAACCCATCCATGTTCCTTACGACAATGTTCCTACATTCGCCGAATATCTCGCACCACGCAAGAACATGAATTGCAGCCTAGTCCGTTACGTGATGGGGGCTCGATATACGGTATTGGTTCCGTGTTCGGTGATGGGGTCATCTAATGTTGTAGTCTGACCTGATCCTTGATGATGTTCGGTATTCCTATGACTCGATCTCCGATAGAGGTGCGTTCCCTCTCCCCGTGCTCTTTTAGATCTACGGAGGGGATTCGAGGTCGGCTGCACCAGCATGCGTGATGGAACAAGCCTAGTGCAAAGCGGTAAAGCCATGAATCAGCCCTTCGTATACGTGGCTATTAACTTTCGTGTCGGTAGCTTTAGCTTCCTCAATGGGGAAGAAGTCCTTTAGGATAGCAGCGCTAACCTTAGACTGCTCGATCAACGCTTGGGTTTTTAATAGGGAGCTGATAATATTCAGGCCTTTGGCGAAGATCTATCTAATGTGACAATTTGGGGCGAGTCGGCTGGGTCTATTTCGGTATGGGATTAATTGCTCCCCTTTAGAGGCAACGCTACCTATAAGGGCAAGCCTCTTTTCCGCGACGCTATTATGAACTCCGGGAGTATCGTGCTGGCCGACCTAGTGGACTGCCCAAAAGCTCAAGCCGTTTACGACACGGTTGTTAAAGCGGATGGATATTCTAACGCCTAGGATACCCTACAATGCCTCTGCGACTTACCATACGATAAATACGTAAAAGCTACGGATTCTGTTCTGTCTTACAGCGCTGTAGCAGTGTTATATCTGCCCCGCCCCGATGGCATAGTCTTGCAGGATAGCCCGGAGATAATGGCGCAGCAGGGCAGATACTACGGAGTTCTATTTATTATCGGAGGCCAGGAAGATAAGGCTACGATCTTTTCCTTCTTCTAGTCTAACCACACAACGGTTCACGACGCCGCCGATTATCTCGCCAAATTATACTTTAATCACGCTATAGTAAATTAGCTTATAGAGTATGTTAACATCTACGAGCCCGCTCTTATCAACGGGGCCCCTTTCTGGACGGGTATTTTGAACGAACACTAAGTCGGCTTTAAGCGAGTTGCCTCAGTCTTGATAGACTTGACCTTTGTCGCATCCCGCCGCTTGGTGCTTGAGTATCATGCTAAAGTTAAGCTAAATGTGCCGACCTAGTCCTACTTAGCCTCGTATCTTCACAGCACACCTTACTTAGGGACCTTTCACGCGTCAGATCTGATTTAAATTTTCTACGGACTCCCGCCAGACAATGCGGCACAGAGCTGCCGCACCTACTGCTTTAATTTTCTCTATGACCCTGACCCGAACGTTAGTGTATGGGGATATGCAAGATGGCCGCAGCTCAACGACACGCAGACAACTTTGTGGTTTGAAACACCCGTCTCCAACGGTTTCATCGAGGATGATTTTCGTGCAACCGCTACTAACTGGATTCGTGACCACATCCGCATTTTACATTTCAGAATACTTTGACAGCGGTCGGGTAGGGTATATAAAGGGGAAATTGTTGCGTCGGTTTGGACAGGTTAGATCCAAGGGGGAAATCATTCGTTTATTAGGAAACCAGAGCGGGCAGGGCGTAAACGATCATCTGCATCTAGTGATTTCTTTCTTAAGGGGGCCCGAACTCTCTCCGTTTGTAGTTGAGAGTAATATTTTCGGTACCCCATCTACATGTAGTCTTGACATTCCTTTTTAGAGGTTCTGGCGCTAATGTCCCGCAGAAGGTAGAAGATTGTAGGGACAAATGCTCGAATTATCATTTGTATGTAAAAGCGCCTGGGTAGGCACGTGCCAGAGGTCAGTGTTGACGTGAGGAATCGATTAAGATAAAGCTCTCGACCGACGTCAATTCGACTGGGAAGAATCGCCGCGAGCCCAGCTTCCCTTGATCTAACTAGCCTTCGCGTTGCGTTTCGATAACGAAACGAATATAGAACAATGGAATTTCAATGTCTGTAATGCTAATAAGGCTGAAGCTCTCCCTCGACAAGCGAGAGACGGTGAAAATTATAGAATTCACATTACCGGCGATAGGAGCGTCGACGATATCCAAGAGGTGTGTACATTTCATCAGCGCGTTATCAGCGCCAGGAGGATTGTTGTCTATCTTTGCGAGTCGAAGGCGAACTATAGCTGGCGACACGCTTGTTACAATATCAGGACTTGCCAACGACATGAGGAGCAGGTAGGCATGAGTTGAAATTTGAAGGCAACTACTCTGTACACATTTCTACCCGCTATGCTTTCAACTCATCTAGCAGAAACCCAGCAGAAACAAAAACCTTAGCCCCTGAAGTAGTCTCGGATGACAAGTTTCAATTTGCGGCGTGGCCTGCGCTTCCTGAGCTCGGGCGGAAGCTTGTCCAACCTCATGCCCACAAAGACATAAGCCGCAACTGTAAAGATCTCTTCAAGCACAGCCATGCACAGAAAGATTGTAACGTCTCCAGTCAAGACGCCGAAACGGCGCCTTCGACTTGGCACAAATGTGCCTATAATGGCGTATAGAAATCGTATCACCATCAAGGGCGCGCAGCAAGCGAAGAGGATGAGCAGCTGGTGCTCGTTCCGGGGTATGGCTCTCCATTTTCGTAAGAATATTAGCTCCAAGCACGCAAATGCTAGGTAGCAGGCCAGGAAGAGGAGGACGGATGCTTTGAGCAAGTCGTTGGTCTCGAGTGTGGGCGATTCGGCCGACTTGCTGCCGCCGTAAATGGCAACGCCGATGCCAGCAATCGAGGTGAGGGATATGGTGGTGAGGACGTGCTCGCTAACAGTGTGGACGACTCTGTTTCTGTTTTTCTACATTATCATTTGCTTTCCGAAAGCCTTGTCTGATCCGAGGACAAACTTACAGCCTCGTGAATAGACCAAGGTTCAACAGCGTTAGCGGGGCCAAGCCGATTCCCTGGCAGATGAGAGCGCCGCCGTAGATGGCTCGGTCCGGGTAGTTGATGGTCGCTAGCTGAAAGCATGCGCCGAGAATCCTCAAGAGCGAAAGGGTGACGACGATGACCCAGCCATCTGAGCGGCGGAATCCATGGCGGACGCAGAGGACGAGACCGAGGCCGAAGAAGATGGTAAAGGGGACGAGCTGGATCACGGCGACGCCGTCCCGGTAGGTGAATTGGCCGACGGCATTTGACATGACTCTCGCGCGCTTTGTTTCCTTGACGATTTCTGCCGGTGTTTGAGGCGGCGCATTCAGATTCTGAGAGTCGAGTAACGGGAGCTAGATGGAGAGCCCCGCGATAACTTCTCGATAAAGAAGAATGGAAAGGGAGGGGGGAGGTGGATTTCCAGCCCGCGAGTACATGTAGGCGAGGCAGACAAAGCGCCCGGCAGCTGCAAATCAGCCTGCAGGCGGTGCTGTGCACCCACGGCTGACCAACACGGAAATGTGCACAAGGTGTTGCCAGGTTTCTCAAGTAAGTATCATATGTACATGTATCTACAGTACATACCATGTTGGTGGAAATGTCGAGGTGAGTAAGAAATGGCATGCCCAAATAAGGGGTTGCGTTGCAGTGGTCCCATGATAGGAACTACATACATGTAACTACGAATACCCTGAAGAAGAGTACCGGGCCATTGAGGGCCTGTCTACGGACTACGCCTTAGGAAACTGACTGTCAGTACACATGATGGTCGCCGATTTGTGCAATTCTTGGGCCGGGGGCCAACACTCCTCTCTTTGTTGGTCTCCCCCAGGGGCCCTGGCCAACGGGGTGTACATACATGGCGCCACGAAACTCCTCCCCGGCTCAGGTGTGTTACATCGCTAGATCAAGGCAAAGGGGCCGTTGCCTAATTCGCACCGCCCGGCGTACTCTGTGACTGGGTCCATGCTGACTGCATGGGCAAAGTAACGCCAAATACGACTCAAAAGGGGTTTGGGAATCGACAGTGCTTTTTCCACATCCGGCAATACCATGATGTGAAATGCTGTCTTGAGCTGTCAGAAACGACCAATGGCATCCATGACGAAGCCTACGCACCCATGCACCCTCGAGGCTGCATTGCCTTTGGCAATATGTACCTGGCGAGACTTCAACAGCCACCTGGCCGCTTTCTGAAGCAGCGAGATGCCTCCTATCGGCTGGTGGTGGTTTGCCTTGGCTTTCGTTGGCTACCATTCGGCTCATGTTCAGCCTACGGTTGTAGTTGCCCGGGTTCTTCGACGGATGTCTTTCAGGTTGAGTGTTGTTGTAGTTTCATCTTCATTCATCAACATGCCGTATCTACGATATTTAGCTACACAATATCTTTACATCGACGACCTGCTACTGCTTAACCATAATCGCATGCACACGCTCGACCAGCTCCATCAACGCAGCCTTGTCCTCACCGCCGATCACGATGGAGCCGATGCTGTACTTGAAAAGGCCTCCAGGACCTCCCCGCCCGCAGCACCACCCCACAATCACCAGCCGGCCCTCGATCAGCTCTTGCGCGAACCGCGTCTCAAACGCATCCCGGTCTCCCCTCACCGGCACAGGCGATAAGAGACTCGCAAAATGCAGTCCTCTCCTGTCGCTGAAATGCCCCTTCATGAGACCTAGAATATACGACCCGGTAAGGCGCACGTTTAAGTCGATGATCAGCTGTTCGCCACCAGAAATCATAATATCGGCTCCGACAGGGCCGTAGTATCCCTTGGAGTAGACGTGCTTGGCTATCTTATCCGCTGTTGGCGCGTATAGCTTCTCCAGCTCCCCCTGGCGTTTGTAGTCGGTCACGGCGCCGGACCAGAAACCGCTGTCGTTTATAACTTGCTCGCAGCATGCGATGAAAATAGCCCGGCCGGTCTTAGTGACAAACAGACTGTGCGCGACAGCCTCGCCGGGCAGCATGTCCTGCAGGATGAGGCTCACGGGGCTAAGATGTGCGTTAGACGCGTTTAAAGAGCGTATCATTTGTGCAACTTCGTCATGGAGAGAGGCGAGACAGGCATCTCGCTCCGAATCGGTACGAAGGATAAAGACACCATGTCCTGCTAGAGACGACGGGAACTTGAGCACAAAAGGCAACGCGCGCTTCTTGACTGCCTCGACGAAGCGATTGCTCTCGGCTTCCACCAGGACATCGTCCTCGACCTCTATGGGCGTTATGGATGTGGTTAGTATGTTGCTGGGAGGCGTTGGTAGACTAGACTTAGCGAGATCATATTTGGAAAGAAGCTGGTAATGGACCTCTGAGGTGATGATGCCCGGGTGTTGACTGAGACAGTCGAGAGGGGTGTTGACGACCACATGTGCCGGTTCGCCGCTCGACGTGTTAGGATTGAAATGCTCTGGAACCGAGATGAAACCAAGCCGAGGTCTCTGCGCTGGAGCGAGAACATCGTACACTCGCCTAGCATCGACTTGGTGTCGCGGGACAGATTTCCACACAAGACTCAACCAGGACTCGTACGTTGTCTTGTCAATGTCGAACAAGTTGAGGGGCATCGAGCCCGCAACGAAGCCAAGGTACTGTGGGCAAGCCGCGAGGAGAATGCGGGCATAGATGTCGTTGTCGAGCTTGTCATAGATTGGGTTTTGGTACACGAATTTGGTGTTTTCTGGAAGAGACGATGACACCTGGCCCGGGGGCGGAATCACGAGTACGAGGGAGATGTCGTCTGGGTTTCCGCCATCGAGTGGGTAGAGATTGGCGAGCGTGGTGTCAAGAGTGATTTGGGGGATGTTGCGGCCCATTGCGGCAATCGTGGAGGACTGATTCCAGGCTTTTTGTAGTGGCAGTGGAGCAGGCGTTGCGTGGAGACCTAATCTCGTGCTCCTGCGAGAAGTAACAAGATAATTTCGCCTTCTTTTGTGAGATGATGTCCTCGGACTTTTGTTCAGGAGCGCAGGTGATACTGAACAGCAGCTTTTTCTTCTACATATGAAACTTAATTCGAAGCTTTCCGCTGCGAATAGGGCCTCGATGAATCGCACCGCATGTACTACTAAACTCGCTACGTGTGGGGTCATGAAAATACAGGTTTAAGCGCTGCTACTAGTATTACACACCTGCAGGGGTACATTACTTTGCTTTTCCATCGCCCGATTCGGCATAAATCGTACGTAGACTTGATAATACTGAATTTGGCAACGACATGGCAGCGACTGATGCCAAATTGGGCTACAAATTGGGGGCCGTCAGCGCAGAGGGGCACTACGGACGACAGGCCCAATTATGGCAGAAAGATGGCTTGACCATGGCCACAGACAAGAGCATGTGAGAATGACAAAAATAAGAGATCTAAGAGACAGGATTCAACTTGCCAAAGCAGGACGAGGAGTGCAAGTTGAAACGACAATGGCGTTACTAATTCGAGGTGACGTACCAAGTATGCGCAAAGAGAAACGTCGACTTGACCCCAGGCTGCAGCTCCGAGCAAACCAGCTTTCAGCCGAAAATGCCCACCAATAGCTGCAAGCCAAGTCTAGTGTTTCTCTAACACGAGCATCCGAGGCCCTTGTTACAGCAGCAAGAAGGAATATCCTGCGTTCCGTCAGCAAATTAAACGCAAAAATGAAGACGGTCCAACTCTCAAATCACCGAGTCAAGGCTGTTGAAAGCTCGGCCCTTGATAGACTCTAAATGTACTTATTACTAGAGAGCAGAGATGATCTACGGTACTCTGAGCCAGCGAGCGACATGTGAAGATTCGTACCGATTGATTTCCGGTGCGTGTGAAATGCTTCTGAGCCAGACTATCTATCTATATATTACTCAAGCACGACGCTGTGAGCCTTGGCTGCTGAGCCCATCGCTGGCTTTTGGCCCCGAAGTGAAGCGTCAGCCAGCAGTGCCAAACACGAGCTGGGTTTCACGGGACACTAGGGGGCAGTCATGGTATCGACAATTTGGACTTGGGTGGGCGCAATACGAGACGGATTGTCACTTTGAGCGTCATCGCGAAGAGAATATCAGAGTGGCCGATGAGTAGCCACGTCTGGCCTGGCGGGGTTAGTAAAAAGCCATTGACGTGCTCACGATGGGAGTAACTCAGTGTCGCTCGTAAAACACCCACCCGCCGAGTGTACCGGATGAGGGCGCTCGTGACGCGTGTAAATAACATTACGAAGCCCCTGATAGCTAGTATCTCAAGGACTTGAAGAGATCATGACATGAAGCATGGAATGTTCTTTGGAAGCTGAGAACGAGGAGACTGCGCTCGACGGAGCTCAGGGGGACTCGGTGGATGCCGTGAGGGTTGCATGCCTTATCTTCCAATGTGACGTACACTCCTTGCTGACCTAAGTATAGGCAGCGTTTCCCATTACGCCCGGACGTCCCGCTGACGGGCAACGGGCTTATCATGTAAGGCGCACAATCACAACAGAACAGAGAGTGAAGAACGGGTGCCAATGGTGGGATTATTGATCACTAACGAGCTCTCCTAGTGCTATAAGATGATACTTTTATACCCGCACGAGGCTGTCTAGCCTTATGCTTTAATGCAGAATATCCAACCCAGCTAGTATTCGGAATCGTCCAGCTGTCCACTCCAGCCAAGCACTTTGGGCGCGTGACATATCATGAGCGTCTTTGAGCCGATGAAATTCTGGATAGCAGGTGAAGTATGTGACTTGTAGCATGTAGATAGCGACTAGCCTAGCACGTCCTGTGCTCCCTCGCGGAGACCTGAGCGGCCTACGGCTGCCGGACGAAAAATACACTGAACTGAACTGAGCAACTTAGCGGATATTGTTCCCAAATTTCGACGCGGCATAAACGTCGAGCGCGGCGCTATAGAAAGGGTCTAAATCTTAAAAAGAACGTAATTTTTATAGTTTAAGTATACGCTTTACTTAACCTTTTAATTTTTAACGATAGGATCTCCGCGTATCCTACATACTAGAGTTTAATATTACGTTAAGCCTTTTATTAGTATTATTAGTTTTGCCCTCCGATAGTATCTTGCAATCTACTAGTATCCCGTTAGAATCTGTCAGAAACTGGGGTTTCTGTCACCTTCCAACGTCACAGAGAGGCAGTCACCGGATGGACGAATTAATTGATCGAAGAAAGATGAAAGATGGTGATCCCTCGCTTCGGCTAACAGCTCAGTCTCCTTTTATGCCCTTGCATGTGATCTTGTGACCTTATGGACTGCCGAGGCTTATTTCCGCTTTTGCAGGGTCCCACATCTGCATATTCTGACAATAGTTACGTTATCTACTAAGTAGTATCCTAGGTAATTAGGATCGAGTATTACGTCCACGGCAGTAAACTCGGCTCTATTAACGACTTTTAAGCTAGTATAGATATTCTTATTCACAACTATAGGCATACCTTAGGCGTAGAAAAAGATACTAGGGACTTTATAGGCAGAGTCGTTACCCTAGCCTATAGTTTATACTATAATATTTGGAGAAAGAGTGCCGCTACGCTAGGTATAAGTTAAGACGAAGATACGGATATATTACTTATTAAAGCGCGCCTAGCCTACGATAGCTTCTATATTAAGGGCCTACCGGGTGCGGTTTAGCGGCGTTATAGCACGCAAACTATTATAGAAGGTAACTTAGGAGCGTCCTACAATATTAGTATTAAGTAAGCTTAGGTCTTACTAGGTCTGCCGCCCGTTACGAACTCGATCTAGAAGCGCGCGGAGTTAGGGATCGTTATATGCGCGGACTTGGTCTTTAAGGAGTATAACGGTTTTGAATATATGCCACAATCTATAGCCGCTATAGTAGGAGATAGTCGCTTGTCGCAGGGGGGTCTATATTCGGTCCGGCGGTCTATTAATTAGGAGGCTTATTTCCCGCACGGGGGCGAACTAATAGAAGTCCCCCATTAGCAGAACTATAGGCATCCCACCAAACGGCTCGTCCGGATAGTCCCGGAGTGCCTACAGGTAACGACTAACGTTATATAGAGTGGCTCCTCCTAGTATGCTAACTTCGTTAATAACGAGCACTAGCTTCTATTTCTAGATCTATTTCTTCGCCTCCGAGAAAGGGGGAGGCGGCTTATTTAGATCGCGATAGGAATCCAACCTATAGGCCGAGTAGACCGTCGTGCTACTAATCTAGGCTGCCGAACTGCCCGATATGCCGGTTATTTATAGAAGATATAGTTAGTTTCTCGCCGCGAAGACATCCTTTAAAGTATCGATAATCCTCGATTTTCCCGTACTACCTAGCCCGCCGGTATACTAAAGATATTAACCGGCTAAGTCCGGGTTAGTAGTATACTTATCTAGAAAGGTATAAATAAGTTAAAGCGCTATAGTCTATAGATAGTTTAGTATAAAGGTAGCTACGGCGGTATAGCCTATTTCTACGAAGCTAGTCGTAGGAGTAACGTCTACGAGTATTCGAGGGCCTTATTTATTAAGGTTACTATATAGGCGCGTAATAGCTATCTTCGTATTGTCGTAGCGAGCTAGCCTATTATCGATATCGGCGCTATTCGAGGAAAGTATAGTACCTTAAGAACTACTCTCGATATCGTCTAGTATCCGAAGATAAAGTAGGTCTTAGGCCTTAGCTACTACTTTAATATTATCTCGAGATAATATATAGGGTTCGTATAGGGCGTAGGCATTACCTTAGTTGCGGGGTATATCCCGGTATATAGTCTCCTAACGCTACACTAAAGGTTGTCCCTCTTCGGCGGGGTTCTCCTCGTATAGGTCGCGTGTTAAACCTCTAAAGGCGGGGGACCCCTTAGCGGCGTTAGTATCCTATACGGAATTTTACAAAACCTAGAGTAGAGCTATATAGGCTTAGTAATAAGCTATCGCCGTAGGCTCTTCCTCGTAGTAGCCATCGTTAAGTAAGTACTTAACGTCGATCGTATCGTCGCCCTCCGATCGACTAGCCTAGAGCTTTGCGTCTATACGCGTATCCTCGGCTAACTTTCTTAAAAGAGAAATATTAAAGACTTAGAGACGGAGGCGGGGACAAAGCCTAGTACGATACCTCGTCTATATATCGGTAATATCGCCTTATATCTTAGAAAGGAAGCCTTCCTAGGGGACGAATAACGCTAGATATAGGATAGAATTCCTAGGCAGAACGTTAGACGGACCTAAAGCGGAGCCGGGGGTTTAGAGTATACCGCTTAATATATACTAGGTAGCCGTCCTTATAGTCGTTGCTAATATATCCTTAGAAGATCGGGACGGCGTACTAGTCGGGTCGTCGAAGCTTCTAGATCTAGCCGTCGTAGTCGGAATCCGGCCCGTCGAGAAAAATATAAGACTCGTCTTTACTAAGACCTTTCCGACGCACTAGATAAACTATTGATATATAGTCGTATAGGCATAAGTCTCGTAGAATATAGCCCCGGTAGGCGTACGCATCTAGGTATAAAAGGGTTCGCCCTCCCTGCCTTAGACGGATTATCTCCGCGGGCTATTTAGCGTCGGTTAGCTCGCCGGCTAGATAGCGGAGATTTGCCTATAGCCGAAAGATTGCCTAGTAGAGCGCCGTTAAGTTTAGGAAAGACTAATGCGGCACGTTAGTAAAGTCGGTATTATATCCGAGGAGGTAGTAGTAGACCTCTACCGCCGAGAGTTATCGCTCGGAGAAGATACGATTTGCCGCTCTCATTAGGAACTAGCGGCTTTCGTTTAAGACTGCCTATTGTCTATCATCGCGTAGGGCGGGATCTAGCGCGCGACACCTCGGACTATTAGCCTCGCGAAGCTGGCGGGCGACCTCGGTAGCGAGGGCTATGCGTTTCCATATCGGCGTATCTAGTTTAGTCGCGTAGTTAGTAATATAATATACTATAGCTAGGCCCTTAGTTTTAGTTAAGATTATCGAGACGTCGTGATTGTGGCGAAGGCCGACCGCTAAGGACTTGTTATACCGATTGACGAGTGGATAGTTGCGCCGAATCTGAAGCAGGCCGTCCCCTATGAACCCTGTCTCCTCGACGATTTTCCACGGTGCTTTAAAGCGGTACGCCGTCCGTTTCTGTGGACCTATACCCTGTCCGACGATTTCCTTTAGGGAATACTTGAGGCAGGTGAAGGTGTGGGAGTGCACTTGGCAATAGTACGCGATGAAGTTGGATTCGTCGTCGAAGGCCGCGGTGAGAGCCGAGGTGCTCGCTATGACCTCCTCCACGGGATGGATGTGCTTCCTCTGCTGTCGCACCGCTTTTCTAGCGTCTTCATCTAGATACTCATGAAAGACAAAGTCTACGTACCGGATCACTTGGCCACGGTATGCTTCTTCCGCAGGGTTGGCCATGTCATCCATTAGGTTCGGTAATTGCATGTTGCCGTCTAGCTAGAGTAGTCTATGCAAGTGGAGGCTGCCTCGTTCGTTCGTTTCTACCGTCGCATAGTAGTGGCTGACCTTCCTAAAGATCGATTCCTAGCCCGTGTTTACGTATTTTTTAAAGAATAGGGATACTTCTTAGTAGAAGAAAATAGCCGAGCTGACCGGATCTATAGTGCTGAGGGCGATTCTGTCGTACTTTTTACGGAGATCGGCTAAAAGTTCCTTTGCAGACTTATAATCGTAGAGCCTATAAATAGCAAGCTTTATCTTTACCGGATTATTGATATCGTTAGGGCTAATGGTAATCTAAATTGTAGGTATACCGGCCTAAATGTTAATAGCTTGTACCTTCCTCCGTATAAGCAGACGGGATTCGTTGGAGAGCGGCTATGTATGGCTAAAAATCGATAGCTCGCGAAGCAAGAGCGATATATCGGGGTCCGACGTAGTCCTTGTCTCCCGTATCTCCGCCTCGGCCCTCTTTAGGCGGTCCTCGGTTAAGTTCGTATAGGCTTACTTAAATCTATAGAAGGAATCTTTAGCGATACGAACTATACTAATGCGGCGGTTAGAGGACCGAAGGAGGGTATTAAACACCAAGAAACAAAAGACAGGATAGGTAGCAAATCGGCCTCTATGCCGCTGCAATACGTATCTAGCCTAGTAACTAAGCGAGTGATTCGGATGACGGTCGGTAGCGTCGCTATGTGAGCTGCGACCTAAGTCGTACTTCGACTTCGGGCTGCCCCTTCCCTACGGAAAAAGCTTTAGAAACGTTCGAGGGAAGAAATCTTCGTGTAGGTTGTCTACAAAATCCGCACCACGCTCTACTCGGACAAACGGCCGATCTCCCGTAGTTTAGACCTATATAACGCATAGCGTAGAGTTGCCACGTGGATCCGGATTAGCGTTAACGATATCGGCTAGAAACGATAGTTTATCGGTATCTGCGAAGGCAGCCGGTCTATCAAGAGGGAATATACCGGACGCAGACGTCTTACAGACGGTATCAGCTTCCTGGCCGATGGCAGCCGTGTCGGGGACAGGAGTCGCCGGATTACTAAGGGAGGGTCGAGTCTACTCAGTCGACAGAATATAGTCCAAATCGCAAGATTCGGCGACAAAAGTAGGCTCGATCGAGTTCACGAGTTTATCGATGCTTCTGAAGCTGTTTTCCTCCAAGCCTCGATTAGTGTCCGGGACTATATAGTCCGTTTGAGCCTTCTTAACGGTCGACGGTTCCTCTCTTCGCATGCGGTCCATGATGACGGTCGGAATACTAGAGCCGTCGGCATACTGCTAGCCATCTATCTCTTCTTGGTTGATTGCGATATCCTCGTAAAGGGGGTTGTTTCTTTGCAGCTATGCGAGGGCAGCTGCTACTCGAGATTTACGCACCTGAAGCAGGTGTCTGACGTCTGCGGAGCTAGGCTTACGCGAACCGCTCTAAGAGACGTGGATGTTTTTAACGGTCTGCAGCAGGGGATAGGGAAGAACCGTGGCCACGAGATCGTCTACCTTGTTCGGAAAGACGACAATATGCCCTTTCACATGCTTGCGATAGCTGATTCCCGAACGGGTCTTGTTGTCGACCGTGAACTTAGTGATATAGCTAAAAGGCGCATGTAGGGCGATGAGTCTCTCTTCAACGGGGGAGAGGTTATTAAGCTCTTCGGGGTACCGATGCTTATAGCCGATGGCTATGTTGTTGACCGAGTAGGCCTTGGGCAGTCATCTACTGTCTAAGCTGACGCGACACTCGCGGCACACGTTAATCTAAGGAGTATTTACCTGTAGTAGTAGTTAAGAGGAGGAAGTTTACAGCGATATCGACTTAGCATTGCTTTCGGTAAGCTCGAGGCGATAAGCTACGTACGATAGGTTGTAATTTACTCTATTACTATAAACGTTATCGCAACCTATCGTACTATAGTCTACTTATATTTTTAGCAATGCCCGCTACTATATTCGGAAGGTCTATTACGTATAGGTTAGAGGAGATCTAAATGCTCGCTATAAATGTTTGCTCTAGACTATTATAGTTAGTAGACAAAAGTTCGGGGCAACCCCGCTAAACCCCGCTTTTTAAAGAAAAAGTACTTTACGTTATTACTATTCTAAGTCCTATTAAAAGATTAGTAAGTATAACAAAATTCTAATATCTCGATTATTACCTTTACTATCCTATTAAAATTATTATATATTTTTAATATTTATAGTTTAAAGTTATTTTAAGTTAAACAACGATAAATAAATATCTCCTATAAAAAGCTACTATAAATAAAATTAATAATTATTTTAAAAGTCTATATAATTTTTTTAAAAAAAACGAAATAAGCTATTTTATTAAAAAAATATATATAAAGTATATATTTTTTTAATTTTTAACTTTCAAATAAATAAGTTTTAACTTTATTTAGACTAAAAGATATAGTAGTATATTTTTGAAAAAATTTATCTTCCTTTACTTATTATTAAATAACTTTTTATATATAGAAGAAAAAAGAAAAAAAAATAGCAATATATAGGTATTAGTAGTCTTTTAATCTATTAATATTTTTCTTTTTCTTTTTAGCTTAGTATTTCTTTTATTATATAATATTAAAGTTAAGAGGTAAGGTTTAGGGTAGCGGGGTAAAGTTACCTTGCCCGGAACTTATGTCCCCCCACTATACGACCTAGCGTCAGGCCGCATGATTGACGGCCAACACCGATGGCACGTGACGGATGTCACGGATAATTGGTCGGGACGAATGACCAATTATAAATGGAGCGACTCCCCGGCGCGACGCGCCCAGGAGGAACGACGGTTAGCCTCGACGCTCTAGGTGTTGAAGCGTTGCAGACGGCAACGCTCTAGAAGGGATCATTGCAGAGAGAGACGACGCTCTAAGTCCCCTCCTTGTAGTATATAACTACCCCCATTTCTACTCCTCAAGACTAGATAGCGAGACAGCTTTTAACACGATTATTATCTTAACTATACTAATTATCTAGTTACTACCTACCGGTCTATTACTAACATAATATTACTTGTTGCTTAGACTACGCTCTATTCTATCTGCTAATATAAACCCTCGTCTAGTTTATCCCTTGGGAATATAAACAGCCGTCGCAGATAGGGAAGAAGTAAAAATTAACGATAAGAAGCATTTCTAACTAACGAAGTTATATATAGTCACTTTCAGAGTTTATCTTAATATTTATTAACAAGCTTGATAATATATACTAATATAGACGTCTTCCTATTAAGATATAATAACATAGCAAAATTATATATTTATTTATTACTGAGATGTCTGCGAGTACCACGCTCAGCCCGCGGGGCTGGTGTGCGCCGCAAAACGGATGGGCGTCACTTGAAGTGCATGTGATTGTGCTACTTGGGGTGAGAAATTACGGAAGCTCTATTGTTTGAGCAAGAACCCAACAGTCCAAGTGTGCGCGGATAAGGCCCAGTTACATGTATCTTGACCTTGTCCGAAGCCGTCCCCGTTTCCAACCCGTCAGCCTCGTCTGATAGGTTGCCGTCCGCTATAACGGCCTCCCCCAGGACTCATAATCTCGGATGGATCGTGGTACTGCGCAAGTGCTGGGATCAAAGCATGCAGTCAGCGCGAGTTGTACTGAGATCTCTTACCAACAGTTGGGGGCTGCGGAGGTTGATGGTATGGAGTGATTGTGGGGGCGCGAGGTGCCGCGACAGGCTGTCAAAGCCATCCATGGTCGCTAAGCCGTTGTAGTAGATTGGACGAGAAGTTGACTTACTCCCCGGCATGATGTTAGGTAACTTCCGGCTCCCGGCTCCCGGCTCACGGCAACACGCCGTCCCAGATCAAGGGCACGAGTTCGCCACCTCATGCGTCGTGGGACATGGGGACTCGTATAAGTACTACTTAGCGTGACCTTTCGAGCACCTTGATTGGGTACTACTTGCTTCAATTCGCGTTCGTCTTTGTTGCCAGTCCGGACCATGTCTAACAGAGTGCCGAAATCACCGCACAAGGCGCAGGAACTCACAGCCCAGGAGAATAGTCGTAAGTGGATTCTCGCTCTACAGAAGGCAAGCCGCTCTAATGGCGACTACAGACTCACGCTCCTCCGGCCCAATGTCCGAGAGACACAAGCGACGGCGCCGCTCACCGAATGAGCTGATATGGACACAGCCACGCACCATTCCGCCATCAGTCCACAACGACCCCCGACGCCTGTCGACACCGCCATTAGAAGGTCCACCAGGCAAGGATAGTAAACAGCCGCAAGCACGCTCATCGGGCTCGGTCAAGGCGCCGAGCGTGCCACAGAACATGCCGGAAATGGACTGGAAAATAGGCGCGGATTTCCCCGACGTCAGCGCCATGTCTGATATCACCGACGACCAAATCGATGTGCAAACCCTCTTCCAGTGCTCCTCATCCATGACCGAGATCATGCCCTTTCGAAACTTTACCCCCCAATCCATGGACCACCAGTCTTGTCCGCCCGACCTTGACGCCAACTTTATAAGCTATCACCATATACCCGCTCCGGCCGAGAATAACCTAGAGTCGAAAGACAACTCTACATCCTCAGACGACATGGCTTCTCTTGATGGATTCAGTGCCATCCATCTTGCTACGCACTTTGGGCAACTGGCCATTATTCGCCTTCTCCTCTCGGCCTCGCCCGAAGACGCAGACCTACTCAACCAAGCCGACCAAGCGCCTCTGCACATTGCGGCTTCCAGAGGCCATGCCGATGTGACGAGCGAGCTCCTGCGTCTAGGAGCCAATGCGCGCAAGCAAGACGCCGACGGATGCACTGTCTTGCACCTAGCAGTGCTGGGGGGCCATTTGGAAACTGTGCGCACGCTTCTAGACAGAATTCAGGGCAAGGGCATGATGAACATTGCAGACGGCGCCGGGAAGACGAGTCTGCATCATGCCGTCATGTTGGGACATGTCCAGATCGTGCAATTGCTGCTTGAGAGGGGTGCGAATACGCGGATGCCGATCCGGTAGGGCAGAAGCCTTATGTTGTCTGGCTTGTTAGACTCATAAATAGAGACAGCACAAGTGAAATTTGGCAGTTCTTGGCAATCATAATCTCCATTTCAAAGAAAACTGGCTTGTCCTTGTTTACAGTACGAGGCGTGGTCGAATTATCTTTCATTGACAATCATAATGCTTGTCTTTCCCATTCGGGTCCTGTAGGTTCCCGGCCTCCCGATGTAGGGCTGGCGCAATATATGTCGCTGCTTCAAATGAATGGCAGGCTTACTTCGTACTTCCTGCACTTATTGTGCCTAAAAAGGTATCGGCCAGCACATCCCTAATAGGAAAAGGGGGAGGATGGACTGTGCCGCCTTGCGTGGCCCGAGACCCATATCCATCTAAGACCGGAAGCTGACCACATCTCAAGTGGCAAATGGTTGGAGATGGTATCTAAATAATACCAGCCGCAGTGGCTTTATACGCAAGGATTCTACAAAGACGTACAGTTCCGTACATGTATCAAAGCCAGACTCCTAGTAGATAGTATAATACTCTTACGTCGTAAGGCAATCGGAGCTCGGAACATTGAAGACTTGTCACTATTTCGCCGCAAGTAAGTTAGAGATACAATCTTGCCTTTTCCAAGAGATACGAGAGCCTACCATGCGCACTCTAATGCTCCATGGGCACGCCACCAGCGCTGTCATCTTCAAGGCGCAGACAGGTTTGTAGCGTCGTCCTTGGAAAGTCCGTTTTGGATCTAACGGTCTCGCTTCAAGGACCGTTTCGATCAAAATTAGACAAAACCTTCAGCTTCGACTTCGTGGATGGACCGTATCCCTGTGCGCCTCCGCAGGCTCTCAAGTCGATAATTTCAACTGCCTATGCTTGGACGAAGAGCCCCGACATCGACTCGGTTCATGACTCAGTCGTGTGGCTGGCCGATTACATGGATAAGAATGGGCCTTACGATTGCATCTGTTGCTTTTCCAAAGCGGCGGTGGTTGTTGCTGCCATGCTAATGGACAAGAGCAACGAGCATTTAAAAACACCAGGGCAGCCTCAACTCAAGTCTGTCATTTTCATGAACGGCAGCATCGAGTACTCGCTCTTGGAAGAGCTTGGACTCTCAGTTTCCAACGAAGCGCGAGATATCAAGTCTCAAACCGAAGAGCAGGTCAAGTCCAGAGCCGCGGCGTTGCCCAACCTCGCAACGGCCTTTCTGCGACCCGGCGCGCGCGACCGTCACTGGAACGACACAAGCAAGCTGCTGCACGACCCTGATAAGCTTCCCCCATCATCGGATTGTTTCGGCTTGGACTTTACCGCTTTGCCACCGCAGGAGTTGATCAACATCCCGACGGTGCACATTGTTGGTGCTAAAGATCCCATATGGCCGTCTAGCATCCAGCTTGCACACCTGTGCGACCCGGCTAAGCGATCTTTCTACGACCATGGAGGCGGTCATGACTTGCCGAGGATGCCGCAAGTCGCTACGGATATTGCAAAGGTTTTCAGAGAGCTGGCTGAGATGGGGGGCGGGTAGATGTTTTTGGAGGCCACACTGCAAGACTCGTTCAATAAAAATAAGGGTCATAGGTCATAGTTTGAATTCGCGGATACGATTTTGTCTTGTGGAAGCAGCGGGAGCACAACAGATCCCCCACGAGGTGAGAATGGCGTTCCTTCTGGTAGGCATAAGTAGAGATTACATGTAATCAAGACCGGCAGTCTGCAGCTGAGTGCATTTTCAAGATGGCCGCGGCACTGGCATCGGCACACCAAGAACTCTACTAGTCGGCAAGTGATGGTAAAAGTGCATACGTTACATATTGAATAATTGCTTGAGTAGCCTACCATATTCATCAGGGAATGAGTCGTTCACATAAGAACGTTGCTACTCAACGCAACCTGACCTCACCATCCGTCGACAGTCCTCCACTTAACAAAAAGACCATCACGCGGCCTGGCGGACAAGCTGCCCCTCGAAATCTTCATCCGGTCCACATCAAGGAGCGCCGGATCAGCGAGCTCAAACTCAAAGCGGCCAACCCACGCCCCAACAACGCACGCCATCTCCGACTTGGAGAAGCCTTGGGCTATGCAGCTGCGGACTCCCTGCATGAAGGAAAGGTCGGCGTACTTGTTGGTGCAGCCTCCGGTTGTATTGAAAGAGCTGTCCGGGTTGAGCCATCGCTTAGGGTTGAAGTCTTTGGCGTCAGGGCCCCAGCATCGTTCATCTCTGTTCATACCTTTGATCGGGAGGACGATCCAGGTGCCTTTTGGAATAAGCATGCCGTCGATGACTGTGTCTTGTAGCGGTTCGCGCAGGGTATGTGGTATAGGCGGGAACCAGCGCAAGACCTCGTGAATAAAGGCTTGCAGCATTGGCATATCATCGACATTGGTGTGAGTAGCCATTGGTATTTGCTCTTGATCATGTATGCCCTCAACCGCGTTGGGATCCGGTAAGTGGAGTCGAGCTTCTTTGCGCAGAATCGTTTGCCACTCAGGCCGCAGACAAAGCATATAAATCGCCCAAGTAATGCCAACCGAGATGGTTTCATGTCCCGCGGCCAAAAAGGTTGTCATCTGGTCAATGACCTCTTCCTCGTCTGCGCCCGCGACTTCTTCGTACCGAAAGCACAAGCTCAGTAGGTCCTTGCCCAAATCCGATTTATTGGCCGCCTCTTGGCGCCTTTCCCGGAGCAGCCGCCGGCACAAGTTGCGGAAAACTGGCACCGACTCGTTGATGGTGCGGTTCCACCTGTTTGGCGCGAGATCCACAAGCCGCTGCGGGAGCCACACCTTGAGCAGGGCGTGGACGATGTGGCCACGGGATGGCTCTATGGCCCGCCGATACGTCTTTGCCAGCGGTGCGTTTTCATCTTGAATGGAACCGAAATCTTCACCTAGGGTGGCCATGGTGACAATGTCGAGGGCAGTGCGAGATGCCCAGTGGCCGACTTCGAACACTGCGTCGTCGCCATGGGACTGTGATGACGTTTCCGACACGAATTTTGCAAGTTTTTGTGTAACTTGTCGCGTCTTGCGCCAGAAGATGGGGAACATCTCGCGTGTGTGTCTCGGGGCGAAGATGGGCAGGAAGACGCGTCGCTGCCATTTGTGCTGTGCAAGCTCGGAAAGAACCAGCCCTGCTCCTAGGACCCTCCCGGCGAGTCCCTTTACTAGAGCGGGCTTGATGAATTCGTTGGTGCGGGTGCAGATTTCCTGTACCGCCTTTGGTGTTGTTGCAACGACTCGCGGTGTGTTGAGGATGCTGCGGTAGTAAATGAAGCCAGCGCTGGGCATCTCGTGGATCCTGAGCAGTAACCTTGTCAGTTATTGCAAATTGTAAAGTCAACGAGATGCTCGGTTCTCACCAGACTCTCTCGACCTCGCCTTGTCCAGCCATGAAAATCTCCCAAAAGTGACCATTCAGCCAATTGCCGCCCTGGATGAGATAAGCTCATGCTCGAGGTCGTCTTGGTTGCAGGACTCTGACCTTCGGTTGAGGTAACTTTGTCAGGGGACTTAGCCATAGAGGCCAGATGAACCTCGCATAGACCAGCCATATCGCAAAACCTGCAGCGTAAAGGATGGCGAAGCATCCGAGAAGTCCAAAGCGCACGACTGGAAGCGACTGCGGGCCGTACCGCCATAGGCCAATCGTGACTGCTACGATGGCAAGATGGGTCAATGGCCACGATGTGCTCGCCATTGCTGTCGCAGCAAACAGAGCAATTGAAGGGCTACACTAATGAATGCCCGTGCTTGGCGACGCATCGTCTCGCAAGCACGGATATAAGCAAGCAAGACGTAAGATACATGTGCCTTACAGTGAAGATGATGTCGGATGGCTATGTCCGGGATTCCGTTTCGGGCAACTGCACGGATTGAGGTTCCGAAAGGTGTGTTCCTAAAGAGGCAAACGTGGGCTTATTTGTCCTCGCAAGGGCCGTCCCGAATGCATGTATCACTTGCTGGGACCGCGTGCGAGAATTCACCGTCAAAAGGAAATCAGGAGCCAACCGAGTCTTCAGCCTAGGCGTTGACGCCGCCGCAACCAGACGTTGGCCATGCCCTGCTCATTGGCGAGGGTCGGGGGGTCTCGAGACTTCAGCGCAAGCACAACCTGGCGCGCCGTCATGCCTGCGTTGCGAGACATGCGCTCGACCATGCTCTGCTGCCTCGGCGAGAGATGGCGATGCTCCGGGAAGGAGGACGGCGGGCTCGGCTCATGGTTATGGGCACCGCACATGACGACAACCTTGCAGCGGTTGGCCTCGGCGAGGAGCTGCACGACCTTGAGGCGGAAGGGGCATTGCGTCTTGCGAAGCCCGGCGGCGGCCGACTCGTAGACGTGTCCACCGCACGCGCTGGACCGAGGGATGCCGTTGCGATAGTTGCTCGGCCTGCACCGCACCGCGGCGTACCACTGTTCGCGCGCGTGGCTCTGGACGGCTTCGAATGCGTCTTCAAAGGACAGGAAGAGGGGCATGTTTTGCGGCGGAAGCTCGAGCATCGTGCGTGATTCGCCGGACCGGCCAGATGTCGACCGGAGCTTAGAGTGTAGAGGGACGGTCTTGTGCGGGCGAGCGAGGCGGCTCTCTTGTTATAGGCGACTACTAGGAGCCTGGGGGTTGGTGATTGGCAGGGGGCACACGAAGGAGGTACGCGCTATTGAATAGCAATCACTTGCAATTCCAAGTATTGTCTTACAGTGGGGTGGCATAAGTTCCGGGCAAGGTGATTTTGCCCCGCTACCC
>KQ030549.1:9694-55186 GCA_000956045.1 Hirsutella minnesotensis 3608
CTAAGTAATACCCTCTACGACTACGGATAAACAACGTACCTTAGTATAGCCTCTACTATCTATAGTACCTACGAAGTAACTATACGTCTATTCGGCTAAATATTAGTTATTCCGTAATACGATTTAAGCTTTTACCTTAGTCTTAACCGTTATACTTAGTATTTAAATCCCTTATTTATTTTTACCTATTTTCTAACCCCTATTTAAATACCTTTAAAAATTCTAGAAAAATATAACTATATCTTCTTCCTCCTCCGCTTCCTCTACTACGTAGAATTTAATATCCTAGCCTAAAGGTAAGGCTACTATAGCAGCTTTAAGCCTAGCCCTTACTAATCTAGCCCCTATTTTTAATATACTTTCTAAAGAGCCTAGGGAAATATTTCGAATAAATAAGCCCTATACTTATAACGGGGAATTAGCTAAACTATAAGAATTTATTACTTAAATTAGGGCTTATTTTTTATTCTTCCCTATAGCTATAAATACGGAATAAAAAAAGGTAGTTTTTACTTCTCGCTACCTAAGAGGCTTAGCTTTAGCTTAGTTTAAGCCGACTTTACGGGACTATCTTTCGAAACTAAGGATAATCGACTAGTTACTATATAAAATATATTTAATAGCTTTAATAGCTTTAAAGAGGCCTTAAGAAAGACCTTTAGAATAGTTAATAAAAAAAGAGATACTAAAAATAAGCTACGAAATCTATAGTAACGGACTTCTATCTTAGCTTATATAGCTAGCTTCTAGTAGGTTATTTTAAAGCTAAATTAAGAAGACGAGGCTTTTATAGCCCTATTTTACGAAAGGTTAAAAGAAGAGGTTAAAAATAATATATATAGGCTAGATTAACTAGATAGCCTTATAGACTATATCTCTCTAGTAGTCCGGATAGATAATAAGTAGTATAAATAGTAATAGTAATATAAAAATAGTAGACCTTATACGACTAAAACTATCGATTTACCTAAAAAGAAGAATAGGGTTACTTACGGAGACCCTATAGAATTAAATATAATAAATCGGCAACCTAAGAAGGTAACTTACTATTACTATAAAAAGGAAGGTTACTTTACTAGAAATTACTATAAAAAGAAAAATCGGAATATAGCTTCTAGCTTTATAAAAAGCCCTTTTAAAGACCTTAATATAATAACTTACTATCCGGAGCTAGAAATAAAAGAGGAAGAATTAAGGGAAGAAAATACCCTATTTTCGGATTTAAAAAAAAAAGAAAAAAATCCCCCCTTTTTCTAGATACTCTTACGGATCTTAACCTAAGCCTTAGCCTTAGTAGGATAGTCCGCTTAGGTTAGCTAGGGTTAACTTAACTCCTAACCTTAACCCTAAACCCGACTTAACCCTTAACCCGGACTCTGTAAGAGATAATAATAATAATAAGTTGCTACTTAAATTACGGGAATATAATCCTATACTTCCGTCGATTAAGAAGCTTTTTTTCTCCCTAGAAGAGGATTTAAATCTAATTAATACGGCGCCTGATTTTACTACTACGGATAGTAGTATTGACTATCTAGAAAATCTAGAAGATCTAGAAAACTTAATAAGATCTATTACCTACTCCGAACTTAAAGGGGATAAAAATAATAATAGTAACTATAACTACGATTTTTATACCTCTTATTTAAGGGATATAATAAAAAAAGAAGACAATAAGTATAGTATACTTTCTTAGATAGCCTATATAGACTATAGCTACCTTATCTATAAGTCCGATAAATTAGGATCCGGCTACTATCTATCCGGCCTACCGGGAGCTTCTAAGTCTTCGATCCGAGAATTAGCTTCTTCTACTATAAGCTTCCTTAAGGATTATAAGGAATATCGAGATACTACGCAAGAATTAAATAAGGATATAGCTTTAGAAGAGAGCCGAAGGCACTACGAATAAATACTCGTAAACTCGGAATTATAAATCGATTTATATAAGGCTCGAATTAGCCTTTTAGAAGAAGAATTAGCTACCTTAAGGGAAAAAAGTAAAGAAGATAACCTGCGAGTAGTATCTTTAAATTATAGCCTATTTAAAGCTAAAGCTAGCTTATAATACTTAAAATAAGATTTTAATACCTAGATCGACTAGCTTTTTAGCGAGGAATTAAAAAACTACTAACGCTAGATATAAAAAGGCTACTATCTAGTAATCTATTTCTATTTTACTTAGTAAGAGATTTATAGGAAAATAAAATAACCCTTATTATTAAATATAACGGATATAGACTTTCCGCCTTAGTAAATTACGGAGCTATAACTATATCTCTCCGGATATAATAAATCGTTATAATATTCCGTACTAAAAAAAAGAATAACCTTATAAGCTATTTTTAGCCGAAAGAAGACCTTTTAACTATAATAATAGAGAAATAGAATCTAAAGCCGAATTCGAATACTCTATTAGTTATAATAACCTAAAGGATACCTTTAATTTACTATCTATAAAATACGACTTAATACTAGGACTCCCCTTTTTATAAAGATATAATCTATCTATAGATTAAAAGAAAGGCTTTCTAAGGTTTAATAACGATACCTTAGGTATCCCTCTCTATAGGCAACTAAATAAGGAATTATCCGGAATAAACCCCTCGGCTAAGCTATAAGCAATTAAAGAGCCTAAGGATAAGGAAGTTACTACTTATCCTAATAAGAAGCTTATAATAGAGCTTATAAAAAGGCTTATATAAGAGCCTATAGAAAAAGAAGCTATAGAAATAGCTAATATAGAAGCCTATATTATAAATAAGAAAGCTATCGATAAAGCTAACGAAAAGGCTTATATTTACGAGAATATCCCTAAATTTATACTAGAAAAATATCCTACTTGATTTTAAGAACCCCTAGATAATAAGCTACCCCCTTGAGGTAGCTAGAATTACGTTATAAGATTAAAGGAAAATTCGAAGCCTAGATTTAAGAAAATCTATAACCTTAACAAAAAGTAACTTAAGCTATTAAAAGACTATATCGACGAAAATCTTAAAAATAGCTATATAAGAGAATCTAAGTCCGAATATAAAGCCCCCGTTCTATTTATACCTAAGGGTAGTAAAGATAAGGAAAAAATACGCTTTTATATCGACTATAGGGAATTAAATAACGATACTATTGAAGATAAAACCCCTTTACCTTTAATATTAGAAATTCGAGACCGACTAGCCTATAAGAAATATTACTTAAAATTAAACCTAAAATTAGCCTATAGTTAAATTTAGATATTAGAAGGAGACAAATATAAAATAGCGTTTAGAACTAAATACGGCTTATATAAATTTTTAGTAATACCTCTAGGGCTTACTAACGCCCTAGCTACCTTCTAAAAACGTATAAATAATATACTATAGGAATATTTAAACTTATTCGTTACCGCTTATTTAGATAACCTTATTATCTATTTAAATACTAAAGAAGATTACGATAAGTATCTATATATAGTTTTAAAAGCCCTACTAGAAGCTAATTTATATATTAAACCGGAAAAATACGTCTTTTATACTTAAGAAATCGAATTCTTAGGCTATATTATAACCCCTTATAATATAAAAATAGACCCTTATAAATTTATTAGAATAGGTTATAGTAGAAGAAATAGTATAGGGTAGGTAGCTAGCTAGATAGCCTAAATTTTGAGGTATATTATAGTATAGGGTATGTAAAGATTAGATTAGAATTAGGTAAGAAAAGTATAATTAAAATTATATATATCTATCTACTAGTCTTAACTTCCTAGGGGGAAGCGTCTTTACTTATAGCTTAATATCTTAGGAACGAGAAGACTTTTTTAATTGCAAAGACCTATATATAGAAGCGCTAGAAAAACTCTTTATAAGGGAAATATTAAGTAAAATTCTTATAGCTTAATTATAGAGTTATTAGCTACTTAGTAGATAAGGTTTATAGTAGTAGCTATAACTAAGTACGCTACTACTTAACCTTATTTTAAATATTTTATAGTAGAGTTTTTAAGCTTTAATTTTAAGCCCCTAGACCTACTTTTCCTAAATAGGAAATATATATAAAATATAGAGTAAAATGCGCTAATTCTTCCTAGATCTTTATAAACCCTAATATATAACCCTAACCCTTAGTAAGTTAGTATTATAGGTTAAAAGAGCGGTTTTATAGTATAAAGATAGAGAGATATTTTATAAATATATTATCTATATAGGGTGGCGTTTTCCGAGAATTTTATAATATGCTTACGTAAGGCCTTTTTTAGTAAGTATATATCTCAATAAGTACTATTAACCTTTATATTAATAACTTATTAGATTTAATAAGAAAGTCTGCTATACTTACTTTATTACGCGTTCGGAAGTTTTTTATAGGAAAAAAGAAAGCTTTTTAGTCTTTAAATTTATACTACTCTCCCTTTTAGAGGTTACTAGCTACCCTTTACTAAATAAACTTCGATTAGTATTAATTATAAAATAGGTTAATAACTTAATAAACTCGCTTCGCTAGCTAATATTTTTAAGGTTGTTAATAGGCTTATATACCTTAAGCGTAGTAATCTAGAGTGTTATTAGTTATAGTACTTATATATCCTAGTTAACGTAGTAAAAAGCGTAAAAGTTTATAAGTACTATAGACTCCCTTACTTAGGCGGGATCCGTAGGATACGGGCTGTTTACTATTTATTATATAAGCGAGCCGGACTAATTATCGTAGGATAAACCTATATTACGGGCTAATTACTAGATAAAATATATAATTAAAAGTATATTCTCTTAAAATTTATTTTCTTTATTGTAGTTAATTATTAATCTTAAATACTTAGTATAAGGAAAGTAGAAAGAAAAGTATTAAGGTAAATCCTTAGGATTTCCCCCGTTATATATATAGATATCTTAAAGCTTTTTTCTCTTAGCTTATATTATTTACTTATTAAAGCGCTTCCTAGAATTCTAGTAAATTACGCGAGGATAACCGCGGGAAATTACTAGGAAATACCCTGCTTAGTTATCTTAAGATTTCTAGTAGAAAGTATAGGGATAACCGGGGGATAATAGTAAGAAATACCCCACTTAGTTATCTTAGGATTTCCTATAGATAGCGCGGGGATAACCGTAGGATAGTACTAGGAAAGGTCTTACTTAGTCTTAGTTGCTAGTTATTCCGTAATAATAAGTATATATATCGAAATAGAAAATACTAATTAACTTAATAATAAAAGGGACTTAAGAGTATATTAATACTCGCGTTAGCTTAATATAAATAATAAAAGTATTAGTATAACTATAAAACTAATCTAAGGGTATATAAAGGAAGATAGGAATATCGGTATTAATAACCCGAAAAATTAGCTTTTAGTAGTTAATTTTCTATCTATAATAAAGTATATATTAATAGTAGAAGCTCTAGTACGCGTAAGGTACTCTCTTTACTTTACTATAATAAGTACTAATATTATAAAGTACCTTATACTATAAGTCCCCTAGTATAGGAGCTACGTCGCGGGACTTATTTCATTAGCGAATATTTAAGTAAGTCGGGGCTTTAAGTACCCCTATTAAGAAGTAAGAGGGTAGGTATTAACTATAAGGCGCTAAAAAGAAAAAGAAATAAATCGAAAGGGCCGTATTAAAAGAGCTCGTTTATCGGTCTATTAATATACGTCTTTCGGTCCGAGCCTTAGTTTTATATATTACTAGCAATAGCTAATAATCTATTTATATTATATCTACGTTTTTATAGGAGTAATTTCTTATTAAAGATATAACTCTTTCTCGTAGATATATATCGGCCGAGATAATATTTCGTTAGTACTTACTCTAAAATCTATAAGCCGATATACTTAATATAATCGTACTACTATTTAGTCGGCGTCTTATAACCTCTTTAGCTAGAACTAGTAGGGTATACCGTAGCCCTACTTCTAAAAGATACCTTTAAGATATCCTCTAAAGTTAGATAAATTAAAATATAAAGTATCTAGACTAAATTATAAGTATAAATAGAAGCGGAATATTATTATTATATATATAGTCTCTAATAAGGCTATTATCTACTAGAGTATTAATTAGTAATTACTAAGCGGCGATTTTAATATCTATACCCTATAAGCCTTACTTTTATAATAACCCGACGGCGTTTATAGTACTTAGATTGTCTATTTACTAGACGAGATAAATATAATATATTAATATTCTTTAATTATAGTATTTATATATTAGTATTTTAACGAATAGTAATTAAGCTATAATTCCGAAGCTACTCGTAATTAGGAGAACGTTGTCGTTATAATTAGTAAATAAAGCTCTCTTATATAGACTACTAAATATTATAAAACTTATAGTTGGACTATACTCTGAGAGGCTAAAGAGATCCTTAATAAGTTTCTTATAAGGCTTAATAAAAAGATTAATTGTTAAAGTAGGTTATAGTGGAAGGTATGTTAAAGGGTAGGAAAATAGCCTATTTAGGTAGGCTATAGTGGGCAAGATAGCTATGTGTAAAATAGAGGGGAAAATTACGATTAGAATGGTAGTCTTTACGTGTAAATTAGTTAAAAGATGAGTGAGTTATTGAGATGTCTATGTTGATGATCTTTTTAAACTATCTAGGGAGAAGCGTCTATACTTATAGCTAATTATCTTGAGAACTAGGCTACTTACGGGTCCGGTAAGACCGGTATATGAAAGCGCCTAAATAGTGGGTTCTAGGCATATTATTAGCTGATTTTTCGGTATCTTCGTTTCCGAGATATTTGACTTTATGTTATTAAGGTTCGCGCGGAAGTAGTCTATGCGGTCTAACTATATAACCATTTTTTACGGAATAACTAATATCTAGCCGAATAGATGTATAGTTACTTTGTAGATACCTCGAATAGCTAGGCTATTAAAGGCACGTTGTTTATCCGTAGTTGTAGAGGGTATTACTTAGCAAGAGGGAGAGGTCTATATAGTCTTACTAAATCCCTAGTAATACTAAGCCGGCTAGGCTAAGCTTAGATAACTAAGGGTAAAAGTGGGGCTAGAGCTAGGCTCTAAGAAAGAGGTTATATTTAAAGGTAGGCTGTGTGTTGTTGTTATGGTAGTGATTTAAGCTAGAGAGGAAAGAAAGAGAAGAGGGAAGAGAGGGAGGAAAAGCCTCCTTATATATACAATCTTCCTTAATAGGAATACCCCCTTTCCTTACTATCTAGACCCCTTCCTAACCGTATTTATCCGTATTATAAATTAAGGTATAACTTAGAGGTTATTTAATAATTCTCTTGCAATTCTAATAGGCTATTATTATAGCTATATCGATAGTTCAATATAGTTATTCTAATAGTCTTTAGCTTCCTAGGTTAAAGGGTGACTTAAAGGTTAGGTGGTTACCTTCCTGCCTTTCCTATAGGCCTCTTATCTAGTTATATTAATAGTTAAGTAAGTAGTTGTAAATAGCTCCGTAGGCTGTGTAAGAGAGAGGGTGTAATAGGTATTAAAGTGGGTGTGCAAGTCCGGACGATATAGTCCTATCCCTTATATACCCGTATATAGCCTAGACCTTCGATATCCGATACTAGCCGCCTAAGCCGATACTAGCCGAGGAGTTATACCAAGGTTATAGTTAAATAGCTGGTAGGCGTTATAGTAGTTGGGTTGGTTACGGGCTTATAGCTAGTAGCTATACGTATCGAATATATATAATAAAGGCTTTTTAAGTTGTTTCTTAATAAAAGGTCTTTTAAGCTTATTTATTCTTTATATTCTTATCTAAGGGTTAGGTATATAAAAGCTAGTTAATATATATAAGAAAATAGTATATATAGTATAGAGTAAAAGACGCTGATTTTTCCTTAATATTTTATAACCCTAATATATAACCCTAACCCTACTAAATCTAGGTTTAAAGGTTAAAAGTCCGTATTATAGGTTCTTATATAGCTAAGAGGATTGGGAAAGACATATATCTATAGAGAAGCTTTTTATAGAAAGTTTATAATGCTTATATAAGTATATATCTCTATATTAATATAGCCTTATAGCTTTTTTAACTCGGAAATAATAGTAAATAGATAGGTTATATAAATAATAAGAAGCTAGCTAACGGAATCTATAGATTAATATATTATTTAGCCTTAACCTTTAAAGGATAGCGGAGGTAGAAGCGGACTTTAATAGTATAGAGGTTATATAAGATCTATACTTATAATAAGCTTAGATTATCATAGTAGAGAATAAATATAAGCTATAGAAGACTACTAGTAGTAAATAAGCTAGTAGAGATATATATATATAAAGTTGTAGGAAGAGACTAGCTAATAGGAGGTAATGCTAAATAGTATAGGCGAGACTAAATAATAAAAGCTAGTAAGCTTTTAACGTAATTTTATATAAGAACTAACGTAGGGAAAGTAGAGTAAACTAGGTATAGATTAAGATAATAGCCTAGATAATATTAGTATAGGTAGGCTTAGATTAAGCGCTAATATACTTACTACTATAGCGAATAATTCTCGCGAGTATTATATAGAAGGTAGTCCTTTAGCAATAGGATAAATAGTTATATAGAAGCCTACTAATATAATAGATACAAGCCCGATAAATACGTATAACCGTTAAGTATAATTTAGGGGAGCGCTAAGAATATTAGCAATAAAGCCTAAATATAGTCTAGTAAATAAAAATATAATATTAATTAGTAAAAGTATACCGGCCCGGTTACTAGCTTAAGTAATTAACGTAGCGCTAACTACTACGTAGGAAATATTCGCGCCGAAGTATAGGGCTATAAGAAATACCTCGATATAGCTCTAGGACCGAAAAAATCTCTTGCGATAGAAGAATATAGAGTATACGAGATACTTTTAAACCGCTCGGCGAGCGGCTACGACTAGCCTCGATACTAGCGGACGATTCGGTAATTTTTAGCATAGTAAAATAGCTTTCGATATAAGTCGGCAAAGTATAATTAAGCTAAATAGAGCGCCGAAGCATATTCGATAAATCGAAACTATCTCTATTCTCGCTAATGCAAGACAATCGGGGACGATGGTTAGGGATGAACCCTTTTTACGGAGCTAATTGCGGGGCATGGTGGGACACGGAGTTGTGGCTCCAGGTTGCTGAGCATTCAGCGACCGATCCAGTCGCCTCCCATTTTGATCCATCGACTGCCCGATACAACGCAACCAGAATGAATTATTCCTACCTGGCTGCTAGATTCCACAAAGGCGGGAAGATCTCGCAAGATGATCTCTCTACCGCCGGGGCTAGGGTTAAGCCGGCCGCTATCCAGCGCGACTATCGATCACGACGTCGTGTAGGGGAGACTGTGTCACTGACTCCTTCCATATCTCAACTCGGCGTCTCGGAAGGTTCGGGTGTCCTGGATAAGATATCCCTTGTGTTTTCGTTGCAGCAGTGTGTTCGGGCTAACAGGGAAAGTAGATGCGAGTCGAGATCAGCCGAGCGGGCTTCTAGATGGGGATCAGGTAGCCAAGGAAGGGGGCGATAGAGACCAATTTTATACACACAGAGTGTTGGTACAGCAACCGGCTCCGCAAGGCGGAGCCGGTGGTGGAGTACGAACCTCCGGACACGGTACAACCGGGTCCACCATGCCGGGCGTAGCCTGTGACACTTATACATTAAAGTGAGGCATTTATTAAACTTGGAGGTTACATGATTCCCTCACAGATCTCGATTTAAGGCCTTAAATTTCAATAGATATCGATGCACGTAGGCCCGAAGGACAGAAACCCGCTAACAGCCGGCCGAGCTTAAACTCCAGTGGAGAACTCCATACAACGGCTGAAGCTACCGCAATATAAACGGCGCAAACAATAGAGTTACTAGAGTTACTAGAGCCACCATATATATTAGCATAGTACAAGATATTAGTATAAGCTTATATTTATCGCGGAATAAATACTTACGCACTATAGAAGCCATTCGTATTAGCAAACGGCCAACCGTTACCGGTAAGTCTTCCCGGGATTAATACTTACATTCTATAGATACCATTTATATTAGCAAAAGGCTACGCGTTAAGACTCCCCCTTTATCGTAGAGCAAATACTTACGCATCGGCCATTAGCTGTTCCTCCATCGATACAATTTCCGAGACTACTTGATCCATGGCATTGGCAATGGCATTGTCCATTTGCGCATTGAGACCCTTTGCATTGGGCTATTCCAGGTTTCGCAGGTCCAGGTCCACCTGTCCCTTTTCGCGTTTTCCGCTATAGATGCCATTTAGATTAGCACACTACTAACCGTCAAGGCTCCCCGTTTATCACAGAATAAGTACTTACGCCCTATAGATGCTATTTATATTAGCATACTACTATCCGTTAAAACTTCCCGTTTTATTATAGGATAAATACTTACAACCTATAGATGCTATTTGTATTACTATACTACAACCCGATAATACTACCCGTTTATTACTAAACAAAACTTACAGTCTATAAATGCCATTTAGATTAGTATACTACCGCCCCTTAAGACTCCCCGTTTAGGTTAAATACTTACTTGCTATAGTTGCTATTTATATTAGTATACTACTGCCCGTTAAGTCTCCCCGTTTATAAGTAATAAATACTTACTCCCTATTAATACCGTCTATATTAGCGTACTACTACCCGTTAAGACTCTCTATTTATCGCTAGATAAGTACTTACTCGCTATAGATATTATTTAGATTAATATACTACTACCCGTTAAGACTCCCTATTTAAAAATAAATACTTACAGACTATAGATACCATTTAAATTAGGATACTACTACCCGTTAAGACTTCTCGTTTAATAAATACTTACGTCCTATAAATATTATTTAGATTAATATACTACTACCTATTAAGACTCCCTATTTATTATAGGATAATAACTTACGGGCTATAAATACTATATTAATATACTACTACCCGTTAAGACTCGCTATTTAGGGTAGATACTTACTATCTAGAGATACTATTTATATTAGTATACTACTACCCGTTAAGACTCCGTATTTATTACGGGATAAATACTTACATGCTATATATACCATTTATGTTAACATACTACCGCCTATTAAGACTTTCCGTCGAGGATAAATACATACAGACTATAGACAGTATTTATATTAGCATACTACTATTTATTAAGTTTCCCCGTTTATTAATAATAAATACTTACTGCCTATAGTTGCTTATATTAATATATTACTACCCGTTAAGACTCCCTATTTATCGTAGGATAAATACTTACAAGCTATAAATATTATTTATATTAGTATACTACCGCCCGTTAAGACTCCCTATTTATTAGACACAAATACTTACATCCTATAGATACTTTTTATATTAATATACTACCGCCCGTTAATACTCCCTATTTAGGATAAACACTTACGACCTATAGGTGCCCATTTTATTAGCATACTTTCGCTTATTAAGACTACTTATTTAGTAGTACTAAATACTTACTCCCTATTAATACTATCTATATAAGTATACTACTATCCGTTAAGACTCCCTATTTATTATAGGATAAATACTTACATGCTATAGATACTATTTATATTAGTATACTACCGCTTATTAAGACTCCCTATTTATTAGACGTAAATACTTACTCCCTATAGATAGTATTTACGTTAGTATACTACTACCCGTTAAAACTCCCTATATATTATAGGGTAAATACTTACATGCTATAGTTGCTATTTTTATTAGTATACTACCGCCCGTTAAGACTCCCCCGTTTAGGATAAATACTTACGGTCTATAGATATTATTTATATTAGTATACTACTACTCGTTAAAGACTCCCCGCTTAGGACAAATACTTACAGTCTATAGATGCTATTTATATTAGCATACTGCTACCCGTTAAGTCTCCCCGTTTATTAGCTCCCTATTTATTAGTAACAAATACTTACTCCCTATAGATGCCATTATTATATTAGCGTACTGCTTACTATTAAGACTCCCCGTTTATTGCAGGACAAATACTTACAGACTATAAATGCTATTTGCGTTAGAAAACTGCCGCCCGTTATAACTCCCCGTTTAGGATAAACACTTACGGCCTATAGGTGCTATTTATATTAGTATACTATTGCCCGTTAAGACTTACCGTTTATTATAGGATTAGTACTTACTCCCTATAGATATTATTTAGATTAGCACGCTACTACCCGTTAAGGCTCCTTATTTATCGCGGGATAAATACTTACGTTCTATAGATATAATTTAGATTAGTATACTTTCGCCCGTTAAAAACCCCTGTTTATTATAGGTTAAGTACTTACGGGCTATAAATACTATTTATATTAGTATACTACTACCTATTAAGACTCTCTGTTAAGACTCTCCGTTTAGGGCAAATACTTACAATCTATAGATACTATTTATATTAGTATACTACCCTTTAAGCTTCCCTATTTATTACGAGATAAGTACTTACGCCCTATAGATACCATTTATATTAGTATACCGCCGCCCGTAATGACTCCCCGTTTAGGTTAAATACTTACATTCTGTAGATGCTATTTATATTAGCATACCACTACCCGTCTCGTTAAGAACTCCCGTTTACGGTAGGACAAATACTTACAGACTTTAGATGCCATTTTTGTTAACACATTGCCACCCGTTAAGACTCCCCGTTTATCGCGGGACAAATACTTACGAACTATAAGTGCTATTTGTGTTAGTATACTGTCGCCCGTTAAGACTCCCCGTTAATTAGAGGCAATACTTACGTCCTATAGATGCCATTTATATTAGCATACTGCCACTCGTGAAGACTTCCCGTTCAGGGCAAATACTTACTTTCTAGGGATGTCATTTGTGTTAGCACAATACTAGAAGTGAAGACGATGTTAATTGTGTTTATAAACTGATCAGTACTTACCTTCTCTAGAGACAAGCCCTCTGCGATAATTTCTGGTGCTGCTAGCCCGAGGCTGACAAGAGTCGTGAAAAGCACGAATACTGCCTTCATGTTGTTAGGCTCTGATAATTATGTCAATGGATAAAACTGGCTGAAATTTGAAGGTTTAGGTTGTTTCTAATGTGAAAAGTAAAAGCCCGCTGGAGGAGTAAGGCCGTTAAATACTGGACAGATTATGCGCTTCCCTAAGCCGGCCTATTCCCTTCTCGGGCCGTCTCAATATATTTTGGTGTCTTGATTTACGAGATAGTAATCTGTAGTTCCTGGATATAGCCGGTCCTTTAGGCTTGAGCTTGTGGTGCGCAAGAACTGAAACATTTCACCTAGAATTCCTAAAGTGATATAAATTACATCACGACTACTAACCCTGCTACAGGGTGTACTAGTGTGACATCATAGCCGCCGTGTCTCGTCGACCTCAATAGATAGAATATTAAGCACTATCCTGACTCTGAATATTTGAGTGGGTGTTACTGTCCGTGTAGATGGCCTTGGGGCATCGCCTCACTCTTGTGCGAATGTTGTCCCCTCCCATGCCTGACGCTTGCATTAACCCACTATGGCACCGTCGATCTAGGGTCGACGTAGCGTCACGCCACACTCGTCGGCAGCACCAGCAGCGGAGCGACCTCACGTAGGGACGGCCGAGATACTTAGATAGCCGCTTCCCTCAATCTTCCTTAGGTTGCGCAGCGTCGTGTGAAGCTATACGGGCTTTTCACGTTATAATATAGTAGACGGCTTCTGCCGTGAGTGCCACCGCCGTTAGCGTATACCGCTAGGTTCTTAAGCATTCGTTACTAGGCTCTTAATATATTACGTCTATCTCGGATAAGCCCTATTAAGAAGCGGCGGCAACCGGCTTTAGGGGTTATTTTATTGCGTTATTAAGCCCTTTCTAAACCGTAGGTATAAATCTACGTAGAACCTACGTAGAAGTTTACTTCCTTAGAGAACTACTCTATATTCGACGAGATATCGCGATATAGTATTCTACTATTTAAATAGAGAGATTAATACGCTCTTATAGTATCGCGGAGCGCCTCGAGTAGCTCTCAAATAGTAGCAAAATCGCTAACGATATATATAGTAGGGGAAATAATAAGGTAGGATAAAATACGATTCTCGTATAGGTCCTCTCGGTTTAGTATATATAAGCTCGGCTTTGTTTCGTCGTTTATTTCTTCGCTCGATCGCTTATAGGCTTAACGCTAATACGCGAAGATAGTCGTTAAACTAGTTTAAGCCTAGAGATAAGGTATAGCTACGGCTTCGCAACATCCGATCTAATCGGCTATCTAAGAAGCCCGATTAGCTATCGGCTAGATATACCGTCCTAGAGATTATTAAATCACACGCGTGCTGGCAAGATACGCCCCCGGGAATATATAGCGTATTCTAAGTATCGCTCTTACGCTTAGTAGCGGACGATTCGCTACCGTTATAGACGTTAGATATCTGCCGTCCCCTCGCTATTTTAATAGACGATGGCGAGCCTTAGGAAGTAGAGGAGATTATAGATAGGAAGAAAGTTAGGGAGAGTAGAAAGTGTTAGTAAAATAGGTCGGATAGAGAGGACCGACGTAGGAGCTAGTCAAGTACGTTACAGACACAATAGCACTAGCTACGTATAAAGTTCATAGGAAAGTTAGATCGAAACTATCGCTATCGAAAAGGGGGGAAGGGAAGGAGGGGGGTATTATAACAGGCTAAGCCCGTGGGGCCCGGTGGGGGTCTCGGCTCCACTCTCGACCAAGCCCCACAAGGCTCAAGAGCTCGCGTCGCTTTCTAGATCTTTCTCTTGCCTTTCTTTCCTTCTTTCCTCTATAGCTTTAGGATACTCGTCGTAGTCGCTTAGCTAGTTGTTAACACACTTAGTTAAGACCGTTATAGTTGCCGGAGCTTCCCTTTATACTCGGAGCCTCGAATCCGGTATTTCCCTTACTTTAACTACTCTCCTTAGCGCTCTAAGTCTATAATTTTAGGATCTTCGGGCAGGTTCCGCTATACTTCATCGGGTACTATATTTTATCTCGCTTAAGGATCGCGTATAAGGCTTATATATGTGAATAGATCGAGAAGGCAATCCTCGGTCGGCTCGTCCGCAACTACTCTCTCGTCTTCTAAAGCTCACGGCACTTTAGGATCACGTAAGGTAACGGAACCAAGTAGAACCGCGTCGGTGGGTCGTAGCATCTAGTTAAGACGAAATTCAGTACTTAGTATATAGTTATGTAAGTATATAGGCTAAGGTAGGTAGAGAGACTTAGTAGTTATATTGCGCTAACGATAGCAAAACGGTAGTAAAACTATTACCTTTTATCTATATATTTAGTATACTCTATACCTATTCTATTATTACTAAATATAGCTAAATAAATATAGTAATTATAATTAGTACTCTAGATCTAGTTAGCCGCTTTTATTAGCGTTTTATTAATATTAGCCGAGGTTACGAAGTTATAAGACATCGGGCTAATTAGTCTATTAAATCCTACTTTATAATATACCCCCCTAAGGCTAGCTATACCTTCGCGATAGTTACTTTATAGCTTTAATTACTAAGTTAAGATTTTTATCCTAATAAGGGTTTAATTAATCTAGAAGGACTATAATAGTATTATATATTAAAATCTCCTACCTAGCTTTTAACTAATAACGTATAAAACCTCGCGTAGTTTAGTTAAGTAGTATAAGTAGATACTATAAAGCGAGACTAAATAGGCCTACCCGCTTTAAGCGAGTTTTCTTACTAAGGTTTCCCCTATTCCCCTATTAACTATATAAGTCTAGAATTAACCTCGTAAACTAAATTAAAGTAAGAATCCTAATTTAAGTAATTAACTAAAGAAAAAGAAAAAAAAAGTAATATAATAATACTATAGTAGTAATAATAACTTCCTAAACCTAGACTTATATTTTGTAAGCTTTTAAGGTATTAAAAACCGCTAAGCTTCCCTTAAGTATAGTTATTATATAGGAATCTTAAATTATAGTATATATAACCTACTACGGATTCCCCTAGAAAGGCGGGATCCGCAGGACACGGGCTGATTACCGTCCGTTATATGGGCGAGCCGGACTAATTACCGTAGGATAAACCTATATTACGGGCTAATTACCGGACGAAACGTGCGATTAAATATATCTCTTTAAAATCTCCCTCTCTATTCTAGTTAATTACTAATCTTAAATACTTAATAAGGAAAAGTAGAATAGAAAGTATTAGGGAAAATCCCTAGGATTTCTACCGTATTGCTAGTAGATATCTTAGAGCTTTCCTTCTCGTAGCCCGTGCCGTTATCCGTTAAGGCGTTCTTGGAGCTCTAGTAGATTGCGCGAGGATAACTAGTAGATAACGGTAGGAAATATTCTACTTAGTTATCTTAGGATTTCCCGTAGATAGCGCGGGGATAACTAGTAGATAACGGTAGGAAATATTCCGCTTAGTTATCTTAGGATTTCCCGTGGATAGCGCGGGGACAACCGGTGGATAACGGTGGGAAGTATTCCGCTTAGTTATCTTAGGAATTCCCGTAGATTAGGCAGGGATAACCATAGGAAAGCATATAGGAAAGTCCTGCTAAGTTCTTGGTTGCTGGTCATCCTGTAACATAACCTAAGTATTAAGGTTCTATTAAATCTAGCTAAGGGGTAAGGGTAGCTTAGCTCTTATAATATAGTAATTACTTTAAATCCCTAAATATCTTTTTTTTACTTATTATAATAGTTAATTAATATTACCTTTTATTACTTAGTTACTATTAGAGTATAATTCCTTTATTATATATACCTTTCGAGATATATTAAAAACCTTTAAAAAGAGCTCTTAAGCTACTAATAAGCGCGAAATACCCTTCTTAATTAAGATAAAAGAACTTAAAGGTTATAAGTTTAACTTATATATATATAGCTTATTTTTTAGCTTTTTTTATATTACTTAAATATATAATTAAAAAGTATTAAAGCTTATTATTATAATAAAAGCGTTTAAAGTAAAATAGCTACCTTTAAAGCTTATTTACTATATAGATTAATTAAGCGCTTATAGTAAGTAATAAAAGCTAGTTTATAAAGCTTTTATTAGCTTCTAGCTAGAAGCTAGCTAAGCTTATTTAGCGCTAAAAGTTAGCGAATTTCTTTTCTTATAGCAGCTTTAAAAAGCTATTTATAATTATCTCTATAGTTTTAATTTAATTAATAGAGATCTTATTACTTTAAACCTTTTAATAAAGCTAATAATAATAAATATTAATATAACGAAGCTTTATAACTAGCTTAACTTACTCCTTTATAAGTAGCTTAATTATTTATATATTATTATATTAAAGTATAATAAGCTTATCTAAGCGGAATTTAAAACTCTTATATAAGTAATTAAAAGAGATAAGCTCTTTAGCTACTTATAAGAATACTAGTAACTCTACTTCTATTAATAAGGTTATAATTATATCCTACTTACTTAATTTATATATTATAACGCTACTAAAGAGCTTAATAGTATAGCTTTATATACTCTTCCTATTATTATAGTTAGTAAAAGAGGTATTTAATATAGCTTCTACTATATAATTATTCTTACTATATATTATAGCTAAATCTTTATAGTAATATAAAAGATTAATAATAGTATTAACTATAAAAATATAGCGAGGGCTTAGATTTTAAAGAAACTATAATAGTTTTGTAATAGTATAAATAACGTTAGCTTTTATAACTATAGTAGTATATCCTAGGGATTTAATTAGCGCTTAATAATACTTTCTTTCTTAAGTTATAGCCTCTTAATTATATAATTTTAATAGATTAAAGGATAATAGCTACTTAGGTAGTTATAATACTTTTATATAATTAAACTTTAAAGCGACTTTCTTAATATATAATTATTATAATAGCTATAGTTTTTTTTATTCTCTATTTCTTATAATATTAATACTTAAGAACTTAGTAAGCTTACTTAATTCTTTTACTATATAGACCTTTATAAGATTATTATAAAAAGTCTTATACTTCTTATAGTACTACTTATAGTATAGTATAATAAGGTTATAAATATAAAAAAAGATAATTAGCTTACTATTATATATAATATATAGATTTTCTTTTTCTAAGACTAGCTTAAACCCTTCAACTATAAGATATTTTATAAGCTCTTTATACTAAAGAAGGGGTAAGCGGTAAAGCTTATAAAGAGCTTTTTTTAGTCTCTATATCTTATCCTTTTATAGAAACTATTAAGGGTTAAGTAATAAACTTTCTTATTAAAATTTATATTAAGAAATATATTAATAAAGTTATATTAATAAGTATTAAGGTTAAAATAAGTAGTAATAGCTATAAAGAGTTAAAAAGTCTTAGCTATAAGTATATATATAGCTAGAGGTATATTTATATAAGCCTATAAGTCTCCCTTAATTATAATTCGTACCTTATATTATATAATAAAGTATCTCTTATTTACCTTATAAGTAAATATTTATATTAGCTATATAAGGTTAAATATATTATTATAGTTAACGAGATTATATATTCCTTAATTTATAAGCTTCTTTAGCTTTTTCTTTATTACTTCTATCTATAGCTTTTTGTCTAGCCTTATCTAGCTTACTTTTTAGCTCTTTATATAACTTAAGCGGTAGTAAAGCTATATCGCGATACGGCTTTAATATTATAAATAAATTAATAGTAAATATAGCCCTTGTCAGACAATTTACCTTGCAGTCAAAGAAGCTTCCAAGAGCCCACAAGGCTCGTAGCAGCCCACAAAGTCTGACTATAACACACATAGTCTCACACAAGGTCTCAAGACTATCTGCCACATCGATATTACATAGATCCACAACACGGGTCTTACACATATAGATTGCAATATATAGGTTATACCTATCTAGATAGATAGTAAAACCTATAGCCTTTCCTAGTTATTTTCTTAATTCCTTATAGTCTTAAATCGAGATCCTTATTAGGATAGGAATTTAATAGGGTAATAATACCAGTTACTAGGAAATAATAAATAGTTAGCTAGAAGACGGAGGAAAGGTAAGAAGTAAGAAGATCGGATATATATACGACTAAGATAGAAAAATACGAATAAGGGCGTCTTTATAAGCTTACTTTTTTACGTGTACTCTTTTCCCTGCCCGATGCTTCTAGTATCGCAAATTGCTACTATTTTATTCCTATTTTAATTCCATGTAACAAGCCTGCTCTCAAACTGCTTGACAGCCCTATTAAAGTTATCTTTATTTAGCTTATAAATAGACTTAAGGGGAAGAGTCTAAAGAGAAGAGGTTAGATAGTCTCTTAAAGCCTAAAGCTTAGCTTCTTTTTCTATAAAAAACTTCTCTTTTACTAAATCTTATACTTCTTCTTACTTAGTAAGTAAATAAAATTAAAAGCGCTTATAATAGCTTAGCTATTAGGGAGTTCAATAATTAGTATTATTATCTTAATCTTATAGCGTAGTATCTTCCGTAGTAAAGAGAGTATTAATAAATAATTATTAAATAGCCTCTAGGGTATCTATATCTTTAAGTTAATTCTCTTTAATTTATTCTATCTACTTAATTTAATTTATTACTTTTTCTATCTATATAATTGTTAAAGCAGGTCACAGTGGAAGGTATGTTAAAGGGCAGGAAAATAGCCTATTTGGGTAGGCTACAGTGGTCTGGATGAATGTGTGTAAAATAGAGGGAAAATTCACGATTAGAATGGTAGTCTTTACGTGTGAATTAGTTAAAAGATAAGTGAGTTATTGAGATATCTAAGTTGATGATCTATCTGAACTATCCAGGGAGAAGCGTCCTTACTTATAGCTGATCATCTTGAGAACTAGGCTACTTACGGGTCCGGAAAGACCGGCATGTGAAAGCGCTAAAGAAGTAGGTTCCACGCATATCATTAGTTAATATTTCGGTATCTCTATTTCCGAGATATTTAACTTTACGTCGTTAAGGTTCGCGCGGAAGTAGTCTATGCGGTCTAACTACACAACTATTCTACTCGTATTACCTAACCTAGAAGATGCCGCTACTTGCCGTAATTTAGCCGTGTAATTCCTAAATAGGAAATAATAAATATAGTATAGAGTAAAAGACGCTAATTTTTCCTAGATGTTTTATAACCCTAATATATAACCCTAACCCTAGTAACTCTAGGTTTAAAGGTTAAAAGTCTGTATTATAAGGTCTTATATTATTAAGAAACAACTTAAAAAGCCTTTATTATACGTATTCGATACGTATAGCTACTAGCTATAAGCCCGTAACTAACCTAACTACTATAACGCCTACTAGCTATTTAACTATAACCTTAGTATAACCCCTCGGCTAGTCTCGGCTTAGGCGGCTAGTATTAGATATCGAAAGTCTAGGTTATATATAGGTATATAAGGGGTAGGACTATATCGTCCGGACTCTATACCTACTTTAATACTTATTATACCCTCTCTTTTATATAGCCTACGAAGCTATTAATAACTACCTACTTAACTATTAATATAACTAAATAAGAGGCCTATAGGAAAGGCAGGAAGGTAACTACCTAACCTTTAAGTTACCCTTTAACTTAGGAAGCTAAAGACTATTAAAATAACTATATCGAATTATCGATATAGCTATAATAGAGGCCTATTAAAATTATAGGAGAATTATTAGATAACCTCTTAGTTATACCCTAATTTATAATATAGATAAATACGGTTAAGAGGGGGTCTAGTTAGTAAGGAAAGGGGGTATTCCTATTAAGAAGGAAGATTATATATATAAGGAGGCTCCCTCTCTTCCTTCTTCTCTTTCCTTCCTCTCTAGCTTAAATTACTACTACTATAATAATAATATATAGCCTACCTTTAAATATAGCCTCTTTCTTAAAGCCTAGCTTTAGCCCTACTTTTACCCTTAGTTTTCTAAGCTTAGCTTAGTCGGCTTAGTATTTCTAAGGATTAAGTAGTAAGACTATATAGACCCCTCTTACTAAGTAATACCCTCTACGGCTATGGATAAATAACGTACCTTAGTATAGCCTTGGCTATCTATAGTACTTATAAAGTAACTATATGTCTATTCGGCTAGATATTAGTTATTCCGTAATAGTAAACTAGGGAGTACTAAATATTTACGACTCGTACTTAAAGATATTAGTTTTTATTATTTAAAGTTTTTAAATAACTTAATACTTACTTAATAGCTATACTATTTTGAGGCGTTTATGCCGTATTTAGCTTTATCTTCTATTTGATAATCAACTGGTAGATTGACTAGAAATAACGCCTCTACTGTGACGTAGACGTCTGGGTTTGCTGCCTTCTGTGTTTCCGAATTCTATACCATCAAGACCAAATGCGAGTACCGGTATTGTATGTTCCCAGCAGAAACACTACGGAAAATACAAACGCGGAGATGCTTCCAACTTTAAATACATACCTTGTTCTTCATGTTTGTCACTTACAGGGGCAGGGAGGCGACGAATCGGGCGCGACTCCCGAGGCATTGACAGGTCCCAGGTGCAAACACACATCACTTCACTGCGGAGAAGTCAAGATTCACTCTGGATTCACTAGACTTCGGAACATTACGATTCCTTTTAAAGGAAGGGGGTACACAACTGCCGAATTTTGACACTCAACATTGAACGTTGCGCGTGTCTGTCAACTCTATTGAGATTAACACCACGTCAAAGCCCACAATCTCGTTCTCAATCAAAAAGGGTCCATCATCTGATCATTCGCTACTGCGGAACAATCGACATACGGTAAGAAGATCTGCCTAATCAGGAGCGAGTGGGAACTAACATGAACTCGCGATAATTGATAGATACAGTCCGCGCCGACAGCGGTGATCATTGACGACTTTGCACATCGCCCGAAAAGGTTCATAACCACCTTCATAACTTGTCGGTTCAGGACTTGTCAAGCGAAAACTACACACCAAACTCGACATTGAAGCGTTCCCGATCTTTGCAACAGGTCTCTAGACAAATATGGCGACTGCATCCACTGCCCTGACGCACCGTGGCGATTCTAGCATTCCTTGGCCTGAGAAAACGTACCACATCTTGGAGAGAACTTCTGGCCGGGCAATTACCGTGGATAATGGGAAAATTGTCCTCTCTCAGCTTGATCGGTCCTTGGATGGCATTGCCTCTTTGCAAAAGTGGCTCTGTGTCGATATCGACGGCTACTTTTCCTTTTTTAACCCGAGTTCGGGGAGATACATGGCAGCCCCCTTGCCACCAGAAGAGCACCGGACAATGTTGGCCACTCTAAATATTCAAGATGAAGGACAACATGTTTTCCCACGACCGCATCCTTCCGGAGGCTTTCAACTGGTGTTTCCATTCAAAAAGGGCAGAGCGAGGCTGCTTACTGTTATAAATAGTGGTGCAATTGTTACACGTTTTCATTCTGGTACTCTCTGGGAGTTTGTTGCCATTTGAGACTCTGGAAACGTGGGGAGAGCAGGGACGAGTTGACCAACATGAAACATTGAGGTCGCTGAGGAGGTCGTTCTGGAGGACGTTGTCTACGTATTCGATGCTATGTAGCTAGTTGCTTTGTATCCTCCCAGTCATTGAGAAGGTCGACTGCGCGGATACACGAGATTTTGACTACGAAATCTTTCATGTTGCTGGGGTTGGCCGTTAAGCATGCCCTCGGATGATGAGAGAGCTGCCATCCAGACAGCCCAATATCCTCTCCCATAGTGGAAGTCAAAATCTAATGAACTTTTGGGGACATCTAATCTAGCAACCAGATTTCCCAGATAGCCTCTTCGCGTTCACTCAGAGAAAATCACAGACGTCACAGGGCCCTCGAGTGTTGCGTGGCCCAAAAACTTGCCCAACATGCCCGACTTGGGGTCTCGCTCGATGATGACAATGCGACTGTCCTGCTGATTGGCAACGGCGACCCGAGAACCATCCTTGTTCATGGAAAAATGGCGGGGGAAGAAACCACCGCTGGGGACCTTGATCTGCAGCTCTTCGAGTTCGCCAGTGGCTGTGTCGATCTTGTAGTTGCTGATGGGGTCCGAAACCAGCTCGGTCGTGTTCTTAGGGTCGAAGTTGGGAATGCGAAGACTGCTCTCGTTGCGAGACGCCACAAGCAGAAACTGGTTATCAGGCTAAAGAAGATCTGGTCAGCGTCTACAAGTCTCATGGCAGGAACGCAGAAAACTTACTGAAATGGCCACCTCGGACGCAGCGGCAAACTCGGGAGTCTTGCTTGCGTCCTTGCCGTGTACCTTCATCTTGAAAATCTGCAGAAGGTTCATCGAGCCGGCATCGTACAAGACTCGGAAACCCATGAGCTCGCTCGAAAGCTCCGTCACGACGTAAAGGTACGTCTTGTTATCGGCAACCGCAAAAGCTGCGTGCCTTGGTCCGCTGCCGGCATCGACTTTGGCCGGCTCCAGCGGCCTGAGGAGCTTCTCTTGGTTGTTCTGAGGCGAGCTCGAGTTGCCAGTAGGAGCTCCGAGAGCAAATATCCGAATCAAATCGGCGCCGAGATCAGGCGCAACCAGGAACTTGCCCGTCGGATCCACGAGAGTCTGATGAGGTTTCGCCTCGTTTTGTTGTGGCTTCGGCCCCGGCTGCTTAAGTTCGAATGTCTCCTTCTGAACTTGAGTCATGTTGGCCGGATCTGCGACATTCAACACGGACACAGCCCTTCCGCCACTGATGAGGTTACAATTATTAGCAAAGTCTTGTTCGCCAAGGTTCGGGGAAAGAATGGGCAATGGCCTACAAATGCGGAATGGCCATGTTTGTCTGGCCATCGATGAACTCCATGAAAACGGGGCCGGGCGCGGTCTCCTGCTTTCCCAGCGGCTGCAATGAACCATCCGGTTTCACCTGGAGAGCATGGAGAGTGCCGTTGCCTGACTGTGATTGCCAGCCCTCATCAACGCTGTAAAGAATGGAATTGTTTGCGTTCATCCGCAGGAACGACTGAACGCCCCCGAGTGTCGTCTCAGACAGCGTCTTAAGCACTGGAATAGCGCCATCGCCGCCAGCAGCTGATTTGGGTCCGCAATGACCGAGCGTCGTAACCTTGCCGCTCCAGGAAGACACGTAAAGGGGCTTCAAGTCGGATGGAACTGCTTGTGCCGACACAACAGCAGCCCCCAAAAAGAGTGCCGCGAAACTAAAACAAGGCATTCTGAAAACGAGTTGTGTGAATATAAAGTACCTGACTATTTAAGGAGTGGATGTTGCGAGAGAAACGAGTGGATGGACTGTAGCAAAGAACAAAGGAACAGGGAGTGGAAATGCGTTTGAGTGGATAAAGCTTAATGAAGACGGGCATTAACGACTTTTATGATACCAGACTTCGATGATTTATTTCGGCCGTTACCGATTCCGTCAATGGAGCTAACGAGTCGCTTGACTCCGAGCCCCGTCGGGTGCCTGACTCTGACTGATGGTTTCAACTGTAATCCGATGTCTGTTCATTGGCCAAGCTTCGAGCGTAATGACTCAGGCCTACACGCGCCGCCAAGCTGTTTCGAGATGGCCCATCTTGTTGTGTAGCGCACCATACTTGCATGATGGTTCCCGAAGGGTCACCTTGCTTTCATCCCAAGTCTTGAGGATGAAAATGACGTACAGCCCTTTTGCTAAACGGGATTGAGACGGCGAAGTCGAACTGACAGACGCCTACATGTGTCGGTTGACAGAAGGATCCATATGACGAGCAATACGTCAGCGCTCACATGAGTTGATGTAGAGCAGCTGCATTGTGTATCCTCGTTTCGAAGTACGCTCGGGTAGACCAAGCGATCCATGTGCATTCAGTGCTTCCGAGTTTGATTGTGATTGCTAGCCGGCAGCAGATATCCTTGGCGGCACCCAATCCGGTTGCCCCTTCTTCATGGTTGCGCGAAGGACGCTTGCCACTCGAGATGTGCGGCCATGAGTCGATGTGCTCCTCCCTGTTCTTCTTGACCCGACGAAACCGTTGTGAGGGGCATGCAGACAATGCTTCACGATTCCAGACTGACGGCACGGTCCGATGGAACGAGCATATGGCACAGGCGTCCTTGAACCCGCGTAAAAATCTCTTTAACAAGCTCTACGGATCGTTGTAGATCTCCGTGCACAGTTCTTTTGTTTCTCGACATGAAAGCTTGCCAGCCGAAGACCGCACTTTCACCAGGTCTTCTAGATCTAGCATCATATATCCACCACGGGTGGCAATATCCACCTTGCGTTGCCACTTGTGGTGGACAATTCTCAAGGCAGGTCTCTCTCAACCGATTTAGGCCACGCTGCGCCCGAAACAGGGGAGCACTGTACTGTACAGCATGGCATCTATGATACATCGTAAAAGCCTCCGTTCCGCCGGTCCGCCCTCCCGCTGTAGATAGTCGGCAGCACGAGGCTAGACTTTGATGCAAAGTCAGTGACTGTCATCGGAAGGCTTGCCGAAGGGACACGGCTCAAGATCAGCATAGGCCAATGATGAACTCAATACGTCGTGGATATTATGAGCCTTTCTGCGACTCTATCCGCTAAATAACTCAATTACAACGGGCCGAATTGTTAATACTGAACAACGATGAAATACCGAAAAAGTGAAGTCTCAAAGGTCTTAACGAACTATGGCTGAGCAGCCTTTTACAAATCGTTTCAGTATGCGAGATTCACCCAATCCGGGATCCGGCAGTTTCACGTTGACCCCGTTATTGATCTTAGGATAAATGTCTCGGCCGAGGTCACAGCTTCAACGCCGTGTGTACTGCATGGCAACATGAGCTCGCATGTAATCTGTGACAACCCCACATTGCGAAGATCGACTTCCCGACTCTGTCCAGTTTCAGATGAATTGTCGCATTTTGGGACTGTTTTCCAACGTGCAAAAACTTCATAGAGCGTATCGAAAACCCGGGCGAGAAGTTAGTACTGGGCGTTCAAGATCTCGCACGTTGTCGGCAAATGTCAACCTATCGGTTCCGCAATGAGGACGTGATTGGCCCTCCAATTTTCTACTCCGGATGGGAGTTGATTGCGTTTAAGACTTACTCTTCTTTCCTGAAGTTGGCAAGCCCTATGCATTACATGTAGAGGCAGCGCCCGACCTTCAGCCATTTATTGTCTTGGGTCGCAGTGGAAGGAAGCGCCTTCAATTAGAGAGGTAATCGGGAGCTTACACAGTTCAACTTGTAGATGCCACTGGTATTAGTTGAGAATGTTCAGCCAAACAGTGTTCGAGTCTCCATTGCACTACCAACGTGAAGGGCGTCACGTAAATATTGTAGCTTCCCATGAGGTAACGATAACCACCTTGTGAAATGAACCTACTTAACCCCTGGAATACAGTCTCTTCGTCTGGTTGGTTATCTCCGAACGAGCTAGAGCTACCGCCCGACGTTGTTGCAGTCCGGCTACCTCTAGGCTACGCTTCTACTGTGGCAATGCGTTGATTACCGTCGCCGCGGTCGAGGCCGAATCAGTCAACCGAAACCACTCGCCGTTGGCAAGTAGTCCCCGAATGTCGCTGCCAAACCGCCATCACTGTCGCTTTTACAGCCTTGAACTTCGTTCGTTCGCCGTTTGCGCCCTATGCACCGAGGGGCCCTAGTGATCAAGAGAAGTCAATTTACCTCGTGTATATCTGCGTAAGATCCGTACGCACTTCAAGATGAAACAAGAGCGGTGGATCAAACGACTTATCCAAAGCTTATTGCTCTAAACTCCATAGAATAACCCAGACGCATGGGCTACTACCTGATGAGCCTGATCTCGGCCACAAACCCCTCCTAAGCCTCGAGCAAATTCACCTCATTACACCCAGACGCCAAGCACCCCGAGAAACCTTCTCGAGTCCGAAATAATCTCAGAGATAAATCAGAACACTTCAAGCTTCGATGGAACGCTACCTCCCATACAGATTAATAATAGGAGGCGCTATTCTGCGGCAGTGTGAATGCTCATGCCGCAGGAGGAGTCCCCTAGGTGGTGGTGAAACCAACAATAGATGGCATCATGTTACGGTAGACAAGACTGCATTTCAGATGACGCGGCAAGTGGCTGGGCTGGCGTCACAGCGTGGCAGAGGGATGATGTGTTTAACACCGTCTGACTGAACTCAAGCAGGCCCGGCAACGACAGAAAATTGCCCTCCAGCGCCAGCCCAAGTCAGGATCTTTTCCTTAAGATGCTTCCCCTTAACGAGTTGTGCCACCTCGACGTCCTCATCCGACCCTAGGCCAAGCTGACCTTCTGAACCGAAGCCTGTGGCATACAGCTCGCCTTGTTTTGAAATGAACAGCGTGTGATCTGTTCCGCAGGCAACATGGGTGAAAGTGCCAGGGATGGCTGCGGGCCGTAGGCAAATGCGAGGCTTTCCTCGATCATCATACCTGATGAGGGTGGTATCCTGAAGCTGTTCGGCGGAAAACCGAATACCGAGTTGACCTCCATCCAGTCGTCCCCACAAAAGACACTGCCCATCAGCTGTCACGGCAGCCGAATGATGAGCCCCTCCGCTGATGGTCGTGACGCTTTTCCCGCAAAGGTCCCGAATTTTTATCGGCCAGGGCAGAATGGCAGAATCCTTACCAGCCGTTGAAGCGTAGCCAGCCTCGCCGTAGCTATTCAGGCCCCACGCCCAGACATTATCAACTCGGTCGACAGCGAAACAATGATATTCCCCTGCCGCAATGTACTTAGCATTGCCGCGGCAAACCCTGACAAGACGAGGCCTTAGACAGTCCTGATGACGCCCAAATAGCCGGCGGGCGAATTGTAGCTGATCATTCGAGCCCCATGCGAAAATCTGGCCTGAAGAATCGAGAGCCATGGCGTGATTGGCTCCGCAGACGATTTGCGTGATTTCCTTGAGGCCTTGGATGAGCAAAGGTGTCTTCTGATTCTTGATGATGGTTCCGTCTCGAGTGTCGTAGCCAAAGCGGCTTTTTCCCTCAGAGTCCTGCCGTGCTCGTGTTGGTTAGAGATAGGTCAATGTCTAAGCCATCGACATGTAGCTTACGCGAAAAGTGCCCCAGCCATAAACAAGACCAGTGTCTGTAAGCGCCATGCTGTAGCTGTCACCGGCTGCAACTTGACAGAAGCGCGTGTTCGGTGGGAAATGGGCGTCTGGAATCGCTGTCGGAGTCGACTCGAGGGGATTCAGCTCTGCGTCGTGGTCCGGGACGGCGTCCACGTCGTGTATCTCGGGGTTCCAGTGCGTATCTCTGCCAAGCGCGAACTCGTCATTGACACCCCATGTGACAATCCGACCCTCCACAGTAAGAGCTATCGTGTGCATTCCTCCGCAAGCTACCGCCGTGATATGATGCTTGGTTGGATCCTCGGGGTCCAAGGATGGATTTAAGCGAGGGCGAGACGATTCCGTCTGCTTAGGCCCGAGCCCGAGCTCGCTGTTATCGCCATTACCGAACACTAGGATATTAAGGACTTTGGTGGGAACTTGGTTGATAACGGGCTGCCTCTCGTGAACCGCTTTGATGGTGGGTGATTTGCGCTTTGAATCGGTTTTGGTCCTCTTGGAGGGACGTTCTGGATGGGAGTCGTCATATGTGCGTTTCGCGGGTGGAATTGGGGCGTCGACATTGCGCAACCCTCCAGACGCGCGACTCGAGGAGCCTAGCGGCGAATGCTGTGAGCGACAGTGAGCCAAAGCATGAGGATAGCCAGCACGACGATAACTCACCAGAAGGGGGTTTCGGCTTCTGCTTGGAGGCGGCGGCGGGCTTTGGGCGAGGCTCTTTTGCGCCGCCCTTGCTGTTGCTTGCGACCTTGGTTCTGCGTCCCGGCTGCGCCTTGGCTGTCGCTTTCTTAGGGGCCATGGCGAGAGGTGTCTGGTGATGTGAGGATTGGGTAGAGAGAGAAAACAACGCGATTTCGAGCTGGGAGCTGGGCAACGGCTTACTAACAATACAGCACGCACGATGTCCTGATCTCATGCCCGTCCCGGAGGGTGTTGGGCTCAGCAATTACTCCGATATTCCTAATCCATTAAAGTACAACGCAAAGTGAGGTCAACAATCTGGACGAGGTCATTTACGCGAGAGTCCCATAACGTAATGCGCCGTTTGGTAGTATTGTATACTCACGAGCCGATGACTCACAATGTCGCATGTTTCTGATGCGAGGTGATCCCTCGGCATCTCCATCAAGATCCGCCATTTGTGTCTCCGGCTGGAAAGATCGCGATCTAGTGGGACCCCATGCACAAATACGGCAATAGACAACGGGACGCTCCGCTGGTGGATGCTGGTCATGCGCAAAGGAGGCAGATTCAGGGTCCAGCCACTGTGGGCTTAGGCCGGTCTGACCTGAATCCCAATTCAGGGCATGATTCGAATGCTGTCTAATGAGATGCCCTTGACTGTTCATGGCCTATTCTTGATGGCGTAATATCAGGGTCCGTTGCAATTAATTGCAAGATACCGCCTCCCCTGGCGGATGGCATGTCATCTTTTCACTTGATCGTGCAGCGTCACGGCTTAGCCCACGACTTTCGGTGTAAACCCCCAGGCAACCTCATGATGCCGGCTCCCAGTGGAAGCACGTTCAAGCCGAGGCCTGAGTTTGAATGCTTATGAGATTGGAGCCTTTCGTCGGGACCTTGATAACCCTCTGATAGTCAGTCTTCAAGACTTGGGCCCGTTTTAGGCGACTCTTGCCAAAATATCGTCCCCATGTCAAGTATGGGAACTAGAGTTGCGAGTCGCTGTATATATGGATCCCGTATGTCGACAATACCCCGGCATGACTCTATCATCTTGACTAAGAGACAGTCGGCCGAGGCGAGAATTGCCGGGCCACCTGGAGTTTGTTCCCTAGCAGTTACGTCTGAAAACGGGGCCCACCAACTTGATCGGGCTGCCTATCTTCGCGCTCGTTGTCGAGCTAACAGTCTGCCCCTTGTCTCCATACGAAGCGTGATGGACCAGTATCGTGCTGCACATCAAGTCAAGACGAACCTTCAGCTTCAACCCACCAAGGCCTGCGTGGCTGCAACTGAGGGTGGCGCGAAACCTCTCTGGAATAAGCCCAGGCCCTACACCATGGCAACCGCACGGTGCCATCCCGACCGATCCGGCAGGCGACGCGAGATCCGAGAGGAATTTTGCGGCACCTTCCTTTACTGTTACTGGCGCGCATGGAAGGGCGCTGGCGAAAAGTACAAGGATGACTTCAACGAGTGTCTCGATGCGCGCAGGACTGAGTACAACTGTAAAGAATGGGTGGATTATAGCCAGGGAACAGCTCGGGACTGTGGTGAATATTGGGCCCTCATGTCTAACAGAAGCCGCGAAGGATAGGGTAGATGGGATGCCGACAAGTTGACTTATACCACTCGCAATCAACCACTGTAGTTGATAAGATCAGGCGTCAAGGTTAAGCAACAGCCCCATGACAGGCGAGAGGATGACTGTCATGATTGAATCCTCTGCAATGTATATAGAACCCATGAAGAGGCATCTGATACTCATGCCATCAAGTGTGCAAACGTGACCGGTGACATGGAAAGGCGCCATGTGATCGACAGGCAGCCAAGTTTTACGATGAATGTTACCACAGACTCAGTTTCATACTTTGGCCGAGTCGATTCCCTGCAACCATTTCAGTGATTGGTGGCGAGCCTTGGTCAGCCCCTGCAACAATTCCGCGTTGGTTCAAGCGGAAGAGACCGCGATTCGGACAAATCTCCACAGAGTCCACACCACCCTCTCGGCAAGGCTCGCCAATCCCGTCATCCGGCTGACAATTACAACGGCTGCTCGAGTCTTTGCTTTTTCATGACATTCATCCCCTGGTCCGTTGTCCGACCGACCGACTAGGTTAATAAGTTGCTCTATCCCGGGAGAAGACTTGACTGTCCGTCTCTCCCCCTTTCCTCTCCGGCTCTTTCTTTGGTCTCCTCATACCTCGACGAACAGAACTCTTCGCCCTAAGGATGACGGCTGCTCTAACCCCGACCGCCTCCGCCTCCGGGGCTTCCGACCGGGCCACCAGAGTCAAGTCATCGGCATCGACCACGAGCCAACTGGGATATCCTCACGGCCACCTCGGACAGCTAAGCCCGCAAGAAACGGAAAAGCTCGACAGGTTCAAGACGGTACTGGGAGAGCGCGGCTTGTGGAAAAGCGGCCCGCCGGCCTCGCATGACGATCAGACGTTGCTGTAAGACATCATAAGGATACTCATCCGGGAATGACGGTATTAGTCCTCAGAGAACAGGCTGACGCGTGTGACTTTTCAGACGCTTCCTTCGCGCTCGGAAATGGGTTGTCGAGGACGCTGTTCGGCAATTGAAAGACACGGAGGAGTGGCGAGCCGCCAACAATATTGATACCCTTTACAAGACCATTCACCTCGACGCGTACGAGCAGAGCCGACGCCTAGTGAGACGCTCCGAAATTCACACTCTTGTCCATCTTTTTTTTGCTGACGAGGACAAAGTATCCGCAATGGACCGGCCGACGCGATCGAAGAGGCCACCCCCTCTACGTGTTTGAGATCAAGAGCCTCGACTCCAAGACCATCGCCCAATACGAAAAGTCGGGCGCAAAGTCGACATTCTCCGATGCCAAGACGGACGGAAAGACGCCTCCGGGCTTGCTGCGCTTGTTCGCTCTCTACGAGAACCTCACGCGCTTCAGCCTCCCCTTCTGCACGCAACTCACGCACGATCGCGAGCATCCCGAGGTGCCCATCACCATGAGCACCAATATCGTCGACATTTCGGGCGTCGGGTTGAAACAGTTTTGGGACCTGAAGGGACACATGCAAGCCGCTTCACAACTTGCCACGGCACACTACCCCGAGACGCTCGACCGCATCTTCATCATCGGCGCGCCGAGCTTCTTCAGCACCGTGTGGAACTGGGTGAAGCGCTGGTTCGACCCCATTACCGTGTCCAAGATTTTCATCTTGAACCCGGAGGACGTGAAGCCGACATTAGAGTCCTTTATCGATCTGCGGAATATCCCGAAGAAATACGGCGGCGAGCTGGACTTTGCCTTTGGCCAACCGCCTGTCCCCGACCCGAACTGGGAGGGCGTGATTCAGTGGGAAGACGGCTTCAAGCAGTTTCCCGAGGGCCCGATGCTCTGGGAAGCGGTCGAAAACGGCAAGCGACTCGAGTGTATAGCCTACGGTACCGACGGAGGCAAGCCCCGGAGGCAGCCGGTCTGCACAGTCCCCATCACATGGCCTGCAGCCACGCCTGAGACGGATAGCGACAAGTCTGTCGAGGGCACCGTCACCAAAGCCGCGTCTACGGCAGCTCCAAGTACGGATGCTTCTGCCGTCACGCAAGACACGGAGCCCGAGGCCTTGAACTCTCAAGAGCAGTCCGACTCTGCCGCGCCGACTGCCGAGAAAATGGACCATCCACTTGGCAGTGATGAAAAGCAACCTCCGGCAGATCAAGCTCCTCTCCCCAGCGCAACCGCTACGCCTGCTTAAGGCAGCCTTTCGTCGACTTCTCCGTTTCAAACCCGCATTCATTCGTAAATACACGCGGCCGACAAAGCCTAGATGCACATATACAGATACCTTGGATTCAGCAACGTCCTTGAAGAATATATCCAGCGATCGTTCAGAACAATTGAAGCTTTTGGCCGGGGTTTACAGTCCAACTCGCTGCTACCTGGAGGCGAACCTACCGGACTGGAGGAGCACCACTTTCTCTTTTGCGAGCATTCAAGGGTGGGCATTTAGTTGTGTTGTTAGGGTGGGATGCTGGAAAGATGAGACATATATACTTTTATTTACCTTGAAATTTGAAGACATGGTCTATGGATGCGATGTCAATATTTAGAGCGATCCCCGTATAGACCCTCACTATGAGTACATACTTATACGGACATCCTTCAAGGCGCCTGCGACCAGCCTTGCGCATTTTCTCAGCATGAGTGCATACATATAGAGCTTAAAGCGCTCATGAAACTACCTGGGGCCAACTGAGCGTATGTTCTCTAGTCCATACATACAGAGCTTAACGGGCTCTCACCGGAACAACAACCAGTGCGGCAATGTGGTCTTGTCGGTAGCCTCCCAAAATAGAAGAACCCTGCTGGATACAGCACATCGATGAAGCAGATGATGATAGGAAGCCATCCTCCGGCTCATCTCGAACACAAATGACTCAAATTATCTGAGATATCAAACCAGGTTGGATTCGCAGTTTTCACTAAACAGCATCGACGTCTTCATGAGGCTGGGGCTATCAAGACATTGCTTCAATAGCTGTGAATCGCGACCCCACGCAATGCCATGGCGAAACAGCGTGGATGAATGCGAGCCGTGCGCTTGGATAGTTCCCCCTAAGCCGTAACAGGCAGTTCTTCTGCTAGCACATCCCACAGGATTATCCACAATGCCCGCTCTTAAGGTTGCTTCACAAGGTGAGATCGGACTCTCTATCCCTGTGTAGGAGATTGAACGGCTAGACGGTTTCGGCAGCGGCCCTTTTCCGACCCTGAGCTTCGGAAAGCAGGAGCTTGCGATGAACCGGATGATCAGAACCGGTGTTGATACGGGAGATCTGAAAAAGCTTATTCCAGACGTCGAAAGGGTCCCGCTAGAGCCATAGTGTATAGTATTCGATAGCCACGAAACGAGCCGAAAAGGATCTGAACCAACCATCGACTTTCCTGGTGCAGTATTGCAATAGAGAGCTTGCATGTTGCACTTGAGGTTTCGATGAAGAATGATAGAGAAAGATACACTTTATGTCACATATTTGCTCCGAGGCCGACGGCATTACCGACTGCCGAAATTGCAATGCTGCAGCCTACGTTGACTCGATACAGCAGTGGTTGTTGAAGTCAAACGTAAACCCCCCGGCCAACATTGAACGCTTGATCCATGACTCGTCAAGCAACGCGGCGGTATTTGGAGTTGACGACATCAGACCATAGCGAGCTGCAACGTCGTGGGGACTGGGATGGCCGAGTGGGCTTGCTTTGCAGACCTTCAAGGCTTCAACACGTCTCACATTACCAATATTGAATGCCGGGTGTCGCGACCTCCTAAGGAGCTGACCGACTCTCATCGCCCAATTGAGTATCGCCGAGAATTGACCTTGCGTGGTTCAGCATGTCGAGTTCTATAGTCATTGAGTTCATCATCCGGGTATAAAGCAAGCCGTATTCGCAACTCAAGGTCAATCTATTCGAACACCAGACAGCATCCAGCATCCTAAGCATACTCAGCAAATAGACACTCTTTCCAACATTTTCACATTCTCATCAATTGATCCATCAACCCCCATCGCAAAAATGAAGTTCTCCGTTACTTCCGTTGTTCTTCTCAGCGGCATCGCTGCCGCCAGCCCCATTACGGACTCCGGCGCCGTCGCTCGCGCTGCCAAGAAACCTTTCAAGCAGCCTGCCGGTGCGGCCCAGTCTCTGGCCCTCTGCGGAAACGGCAAGTCGGCTTTCGACACTGACAAGGCCGAGTCGGAGGACTGTGTCGGCACGCTCGAGTTCTGCAACAAGAAGTTTTTTGAGAAGGCGGGCGAGAAGTTTGCCGACGCCAAGGCCTGCCTGGCTTCACGAGAAGCGGCTCCCAGCGATGATTCTGTAAGTCACTGCGAGAAGATATACGTTCTATATCAAGACTCGTCGGAAGGGACACTAACATGTTTCCGATGCAGGTTGTCTTCCCCGACGATCCACGTCTGGCCCGCAACAAGGGCAACAAGGCTCCAAGCAATGCCAACAAGGCCACGGCAAACGGCCCAAAGAAGCCCTTCAAGGAACGCGCCACCAGCGCCAACTTCTCTGAGCTGTGCGGCAACAGCAAGTTTGCCGGCGACCTCGAAAAGACTCGCTCGGAGGACTGCCAAGGCACCCTGGTCTTTTGTAACAAGAAGTTCTACGAGAAGTCGAAGACTGGCGAGAAGTTTGCCAGCCCCCAGGAATGCCTCGATTCTCGCGAGAAGCCTGCCGGCGCCGCCGCGGCCGGCACGCCTCCTGCCAATAACAAGGCTAAGCAGCCCGCGCAGAAGAAGCCCTTCAAGCAGCCCGCGAGCGATGCGCAATTCTTTGACCTTTGCGGCAACAGCAAGTTTGCCGGCGATGCCGACAAGTCGCGCTCAGAGGACTGCGCCGGTACTCTTGAGTTTTGCAACAAGAAGCTGTTTGAGAACACGGATGAGAAGTTTGCCAGCGCCAAGGCCTGCCTTGACTCCCGTCAGGCTCCGAAATAGGAGGGTTGAAATGTAGTTGTTGACGAATGGGGACACCTGTGTGTAAGATCATGGTGTTTGGAGATGCTGGTGATGAAGGGCAAACGAGAGAGGGGCTCATACTTTGTCGGAGTTTGTTGACGGGTTTTTCGTTTGCTGGTTGCTTCATGTTGTTTCCGAAATAGAACTCGTTATGGAAGGTCTCGATAGAAATTAGGCAAGAATGCATAGAATGCCATCATGTTTGCCCCATCTTCTATTACTTGTTCATTCGTGACGAAACTTGACAGTTCATGTAGCACGCCATCGCTGTTCCGTTAGAAATCTTTTAAGCTTATGGGGAAAGACCTGGTGCACCTCGTTGTCGAGCTGCAATTCTTCAATGTTGTTGATGAACCCATTAAATGTAAATGACTTATCTACAATCTAACCTATGCGCCAACACCTCGCTCTTTATGATGGGTTTCGAAGGGTATATATGTTCTCAAGCACATGGCCAATAGCTTCGTCACTTCCAAGGCCACCCAAGCCAATGCGAGTCTCGCTTCTTTGTCCTCGACTCGAGGTCCGTCTTCTTGCGCTCTTCCTGCACCATCCAGGCCTGCAACTTCATGACCTTGGTGTCAATCTGCTTATCAGTCAAGAAACCCCGACCGCCGTCGGGTGCCGTGTCCTTGTCTTCTAGGCCATCGTACGAAACGTTCCCGACACCAAGGAGCGCACCAAGGCCCTCGGCCTTGTCAAGAAGCCATACCCCGTGTCTGAGTCCGTCGCGCCAATGTCGTGGTAGGACACCGAAGCCGAGAAGTGAGCCGAGGAGAGCGCCCGCGAAGCCCGCGTTTGTGTCGGCATCGCCCGCCTCCATGACGAGGTCGGTTATGAGCGACTCGAACAAGCCAAGCTGGGACGACATGGCGCCTCCGGTCGAATGCAATACACGCATGGCCAGACGCAAAGTGTGAATGCCAGCGCCCAGCGTCTTGTAGACGTAGCCAATCTTGCGCGCCTCATCCAACCGCAGGTCGGCCAACTGTCGTACAGTCGTATGTCGTTTGAGCTCCTCAAGGTCTAGATCCGGCTCCTCAGCCCGACTCGGAGACTGGGCAATCTGCCGCTCCCTGTAGCCCGCATACCACTCGATTGCGGCGTCGATGATTCCATCAATGTGCGCTTCGGCGTACACGTCGTGACGCAAGATTCCTCGAATGAGGGCCGTCCCGATGGCGCACGACACGATGCAGCGGGGATCGACGTGCGTAATGACGGAAAAGTCTGCAGCGAGCTGAAACGTGTCTTCAATCGTCTTGTCCAGACAAATCACTCCGAGCGGGTGGGTGCGCATGAGGCTTCCATTCGGGGCCGCCCTGTGGCTGCAGACGATCCAGTGATGTCTCGCCGTGCCCTCGGGGTCTTGAAGGAAATCCTTGTTGCGAACAATGGATCCGACGGTTCGACCAAGGCCCATGGGCAGAGTGTCTAGTGCCCGCAGGCCCTGGCGAACCCAGACATGTAGCCTCGAGGCAAAGTCGCGAGGGTCCACGGCAGCGCCGTTTGCGTGAAGATAGGACAAGACGATGAGCAGCGCATGGTCCGTGTCGTCGGTCCATTCTCCGGGCTGGTGAGGGTTCCGATGTGCGTCTCGACGAAACGCCGTGGCCTTTGAACTGGGAGCAAGGGTGAATGAGCGCGAGGGATAGCAGGCGGCGGCGATGTCGGCCGACAGGAACTCCGTGTAAAGCCCGATGGCGTCACCAAGGGCCGCCCCGAATAGACAGCCAAGCACGCGATCGTGAATTCTTTGGCGGGCGAGGGCCTGGAGCCCATCTCGCGACAGTCGCTGTCCGGCCATGAGATTAGATGACCCGGTTTGAGACGCAAGTATTCATCGAGTGAAGGGGCATGTCGACGCGGCAGTCTCTCGACGCGCGATGAAACGTGGTCCTCGGGAGGTTTGAGTCATGAGTTGCGGTCAGAAGAACAGGGAACGGCTTTGCTTGAATGGAAACTAAATGGACCACCACGCCGTGCAGTGCCAACTGATGCGCTAGTCGATCTCTTCTGCAAGTCTTCTCCACTACATCCGCATGGAGGATTTGCTGAAACCAACGACCCGTGGTCTGGGTCTGCAGTATGCCGCCTCTGCATTCATCACACTCGAGAACATGGATTAACTTGATATCAGGGAACACAAGCGTGTCATCTCGGTAGCACGGCCCCGTCACTTACTGCGAGCTGAACGGCATGTTTTGTCCTCGACGGCACAAGTGTCTTGCATCAGGACATGTGGAAGGATCACGGGCTCCCAAGCCGAGGCTTCCAGAACGATTCGAAGCATGAACTCGTCTTGTTGGCGGGTGATAGCACCGGACCTGAAACAACTGTTGCCCTCTACGCATCCATTCGATCAAGCCAAGAGGCGTACAACTGGTTAGAAAGACGCTGCGGCTGACATGATTGCATGCACAGCAACATTGAACACAGAGGACATGGCTTAGGCCTAGCCTTTCTGGTATCCGATGGACCCGGCCGTCTGCTGTCATCTGCAGAGGCTAATCTCAGCATTCATCTCTAATCTGACATCCAGCCCGATTGGATCACTGCCCAAGACCCAAACAGTTCAGGATTCACGCGGGGGCGGAGTCTGCCAATCCTGTGCCTTCAGGGATGGCTCTTCTTGGCGCCGCCCACATCAACTCACGCCATGCGAGATTGCCATGCCGAATGCCTCAAAACCACCCAATGGGAGGCGGAACCTTGAACAGGCAGCCTCTGGGCTGTACTTTGTCTGCACTTTGTAATGCAGCGAGCATCGACGGCGACGCCTCAGGACAGCAGCACGCAGAACGTGCTTCCCCGAGGTCCACTGGTGGCGATCCTGCATTGCTGACCGGATGAGCGGCTCGCGTTCGAGACAGGTCCCCACCTGCTGGATCTCAGCTCCGATGAGGCATATCCTTTGTCCAGGCACGTGTGACTTGAAATGCTGACGCAACGGATGAGTTTCCGGAAAAGATGCCTTGCCGTCCACGTACAAGTATCTGTGAACGGCCGGCAGCGATCATGAATGCTCCGGGACTGCGCACTGATGAAGGTTTCAGATGCAGACCCAAACAAGGCATCGATGGCGACATTAAGGTGTTAGGTCTCTCGGCAGAGTCACCATCCTCAAGAAATGGCACCATCACCGTTGGTAAATGAGGACGTGTAATTACATGCTCTGCAATGCCCGGATCTTGATCTTGGGAATGGCTTTAGCCAACGGCCCCCAAAGCCGCGTTTAATCACGTTGTTATTGGCGGCACCAAGCATACGTGTAGATACAGATTCAGCCTCACTTGATTGCCGATTCGGGCATCTCATCACCGGATAACAATAGCTGACCTTTGGCAAGGGCTGAAGACTTTCCCCATCTTACGATGAAATCCCAGTGGACCGGATCGCATCTGCCGATCTGTACTCTCCTCCTTCTCATTTCAGTCCGAGGCTCGACGGGCTCGCATGAATTTGGCAACTTTGGATGAAGACCAGGTACGGGCCATGAAGCATTCGCGGAGGGCTCTGACATATGTCTGACTAACACGTCGACCTTATCAGAACACCGCAAACTCCAAGAGCAGAGCATCCTGTTTTGCAGGGATGGCCTTTCATCAGTCAGGGGTAACGTGGAGTCGGTACAGAGCAGCAGCCTTGACTGCGATATGCCGGAGCTGGCAATATGATCAACGATAACCTCGAGGTCGCAAATGGGAGCCATCGGACAAGGACATTCCCTACAGCGACTTAAATGCCGGGTGGCCGGCATTGATGCGGATAGATATTGCTGCGATGGCCATTCAATCAACCCCGTGGGCGCAGGTCAGCTATCGCGAGATCAGCCAACTCTCTAATTTGACCGAGATCAACGCTGGCTCTCGGTCGAGACATTTATCTAGGCCTTGCGCTCCTCTCAGGACTGGGAAATTCAGAATTGTATCGCCAAGTTTTTCAACTTTCAAGTCAAAGTCTGTCAGCAGAATACTTGGCCACTTCTTTCTCCCAACTCTTCCTCTGAGCTTCCCCTTTTCTCTCCTTTGTTTTCTTATCCAGCTCCCAACATGATTCTCCGGACTGTTGCCACGCTGTGCTTGGCAGCATGTGCCAGCGGGTTGAGGGTGCGAGGCACGGGAGACTTCCAAGTTCTCGAGGGCGACTGGGCCGAGAAAGCAATCAACAAGATTCGAGAGCAGAAAGAAAAGGGTGAAGAACCAAGGGTCGAGTGGCCCGAGGCAGGAATCAACTGGAAGAACCCTCCAGGCTCGTCGTCGGGGTTTAGCGAGCCAACATGTGCAAACAACTGGGCAAGATGTAACCCGACCTACTTCCTATGGCGACAAAAGATTATCCCTGAATACTCGGACCAGTTCTACCAGTGGAACCTGAAGCCTGAATGCGAAGAGGCGGTCGTCTCGGGCCGCAAGGAGCCGCTGCCCGACTGGCACTACGGCACCATGGCCAAGGAGATCCCCATCGACAAGCTCCCCAAAGACGTCGCGCACTGCTACGAGAAGACGTGGACCAACACGACGACCAAGGTCCCGCCCAAGGTCGAGCTCTCGGTCACGGTGCACCGAGACGTCTTTCTGCGCAACGAGGACGACGCCACCAACGAGGTCTGGTCGACCAAGTCGACGGCCGACCTCGACCAGACGACGACGGGTTGGAACTTTTTGGCCACGCTCAGCTCCAAGCTCGGCGGGACGGGCGGCCTCAAAACGGGCGACATTGGGCTCGAGCTCGCGTACGGCTACTCGGACCAGCGCGTCAAGTCGTCGACGTACACCGAGGCCCTGACGTACAAGATGATGTGCAAGCCGCACCGCAACTGCTACATCGAGACGTGGACGCTGCACGCCACCGTCTCGGGCTTCTGCTCCAAGCGGGCGGCCGTCGACTGCGGCGGCGAGGTCGACATTTGCGCGTGGCGGCCTCGCGACGCGCGCTCCTCGTACGCGCCCAACATCCGGCGCCACGCCTTTGACACGTGCGCCCAGTTCGACGGCTTCGTCGACCGTGAGTGCCGCGCGCGGTACACGCGCCGCGACGACCCCGAGGTCGCAAAGGTCGCGGGCCCGTCGCGCGTCGAGTGCAAGGAGTTTTGGTGTCGCATCCAGGACGTCGAGCCGGGCAGGTACGCGCCCGACGGGTCGCCCGCCGTCGAGTGCAAGGCCAAGACGCCCATCTTCCAGAAGGAGGACAAGCCCTACTTTGCCACAATCTTTTACTCAACCAAGATCCCGGACAAGGCGCGCCGGGACGAGGACGGCAAGGTCGCTCCCGAGGGGATTGAGGACTTTCAGATTCTCAAGATATCGGGCCGGGACTGAGGAGGCCTGACGCGAGGTTGTGCTCTGGAGTCGGGCAAGACGATCTCTTGTATTAATAGTATGGATGAGGATGGACGTGTTCTTTTCTTTAACCCCTTGGCTGCGCAACTTGGGGACCTATCTTTTATATCGGCTCTGTCGATCAGAAAGTATATACTTTTTTTCTGTATGATGTTCAGATTATTCAAGAAACAATGTATTGATACACTACTTGGTTCAATGCTTTTATCTAACGACATCTTTCCCTTTATTCGGTGCTTCCCGAGGCCCCGCTTCCGGGGCCGGGGCCGGTGCCGGGGCCGATCCCCGATCTCGTCTCCGTCATCCGCCGGGCTCCATCCCGCCGCCCCGGCGCAACTCCATCGTCCATCAGGTACCGGCAAATCTTTCCATCTCGACTGATCGTAATTCCTTTCTCGATAGCTCCTCCATCGTGGCGTAAGAGGCTGTCGCATAACACATTTCTGCGTATATTCACCTTCTTCACTTACCATTCCACCTTAGCATCAAAGATAACTCTCGTCGAGCAGAACTCCTGCTTCGCAACTGGCAACCAACCACTTTGTAGCTTCTCATTTGCATTTGCACGAGCCCTGCCGTGCCGGTGCTTGATGCTCCCCTATTGCGTCATCGGCCCATCCTTTACGTGAGCACCCAATCATCGCACCATCAGCGGCTTTTCCATCCACTACGGCCTCATCTCCTCCCGTCTCTCTCACCAACCCGAACCAGCTCCTTCAAGCCAAACACCATCCATCATGTCTGTGCCCCACCACGTCCTCGTCCTCGGCGGTCACGGCCAAATCGCCCAGCTCCTCACGCCCCTCCTCCTGCGCCGCTCGTGGACCGTCACCAGCATCATCCGCGCTCAGGACCAGGTCCCGACCATTGAGAAGCTCGGCGCCGGGCTGCCCGGCAAGCTCAACGTCCTGGTGCGCAGCATCGATGACGTCGATAGCCAGGACCGCGCCGTCACCATCCTCGACGAGGTTAAGCCCGACTACGTTGCCTGGAGTGCTGGTTAGTCTGTCAGCCTAAGCTGGAAGCTCCGCTTTATTGACGGGAACACACCTAGGCGCTGGCGGAAAGGGAGGCGCTGAGCGGGTAAGGGCGCCTCGTCCACCTTGAAAGTGCTCCTCGCGCTGATTAACGACTGCAGACCTTCAAGGTAGATCGCGACGCGGCGATCCACTTCATTCGCGCCGCCGCATCCAAGCCCTCCATCAAGAGATTCCTTCTCGTGTCCTACACTGGCTCTCGCCGCGCCGGTGCCTCTTGGTGGCCCGCTGGGGAGTGGGATGAGTACTACAAGTCCGTCAATAATGGCGTCCTGGCCAACTACTACAAGGCCAAGATTGCCGCCGACGAAGTTCTCTACGAGACTTCCAAGAAGAGCAATTCCTTGATCGGCATCTGCCTGCGTCCTGGCACTCTTACCAACGAACCTGCGGGCAAGGTTGAGCTTGGAAAGACTGCCCATGTCAAGGGCAGTGTCAGCAGGGCCTCGGTCGCCGAGACTGCAAACGCGCTTCTGGGCGCAGACGGGGTCAAGAACGGGTCCATTTAGTCGTCCTGTATGCCTCTTGCAATCAGTACTGTATCTAACTCTATAAGGAAAGGGCCCGACGCGTCGCGTGTGCCCTATAATTACAGGGGACCTTTTCACTATAGCAGTTCAATAATGCCCTACAACTCCCTATAGCTTCACCGCCGTTAGCCCCTGTGAGCGCTCTTGAGCCCTATATTGCTCCCTTGGGCAGTGTCTATATAGATAAACACCACCGCACGCGTGCATGCTCGAGAGCCTTAACGGCGTCATGGAGAGATGGGAATAGTGGCATATTGTCGGGAGGAGGAAGGAGTTGCATCTTCACAGAAAGACGGCTCAATTAGAGCAAATCGCGGCGTTATGGGCGTTGAGAAAGGAACTGCTGGGTTGATCTTCTCAATGGTCAGGAAGACGTTAATGTGGCAGTAAAGCGTGTGGTTGACGGCGGCGTTGATGCTGCCGAAGGTGAATCCGTGCACGGGTAATGGCGCAGAGATGATGACAAGAAAAAGTTCCTAAACTTCTATTTCAACAATAATGTCGCTGGCTCTACTTGACAAACTTTCCCTTTTTGTCAAGCCAAACTCGCTAGCTGGCGATAACATCGCCCAGTCAATGTCATTGGTGCATGATCCTGAAAGGACCCCTCTGGATTTTACTTCTTCTTGGAGGTTTTCCCGGCAATCCGCATCATCATGATCAAGGTCATGCAGAATGGCTTCGTCATGTATACAATTCCCCTTTGGGCAGGGTCGTCTCCAGATTGCATATCGTCGCATGAAAGTCTCGAGACGGAATATCGCATCGACTACTGGCCAAATCGGACACTGGCAGGGCTCTCGGGGTTGCTCATGTGCACATTTTGCGTCGTGTCAAGGGCTGAATCTTCGTAAAGCGACGTCTGGGGATGTAATTCAACAGCGTCCGGTACGTTGTCGAGCCGCGAGGCTCCCCGGTACGAATTGCGTCTGATCCGCTTCGTCTTGGCCACCAGAGACTTACACTCTTCGTATACAAGCCCCTAGCTTGTTGTCAGGTAGATGATGGCATTCCAAACACCCTGCAGGGGCAATACGCATCCGCTCGCAACGCTGAGGCCAAAGCTGATTTGACCGCCGTTGGTGAGACTCCATAATCGGTTGGCTGAGCTCGGAATCCAGGTGATAAGGACGGCAAAGGCAAAGATGAAACTGGTGCGCAAGTAGGCCATCTTGACTGGATCTAGGCGATTGAGCTTAGCGCACGATTCGGTCAACTTCATCTTCAACCTTCCAATGACCCCAGATCTCTGGGGAGGAGGGCTATCGGAAGAGCAGGTTGTCTGGCACTGATGGCGGTGTGCATGAATGGTGCTATCCTCCTGTACTCCGTGGGCCCAGGATGGACTATAGGTCAGGTTTCCAAGGGCATGTCGGCCGTGCACGGCGCCATCGGTATCGGAATCAGCATTCGGCAATGCAGAAGTTATCTGGATCTCAGTGACGACAGTCCCATAAGCATCTTTGCGCCGAGTCAGGCTCTGGCCCGTGTCAGCTTTGTTCATAATGGGATTCTTGAAGAAATGCGCAGATGCTTACCTCCTCTGCGGAGTTGTTCCTTGCAGTTCCTAAGCGCGAAGCTGGTATGTCTTGGGCCTTGTCGTTAGGGTTCTCGCCAAGCGACATATTGAGTAGTTTATTTCGGTGCTGGAAGACGCGGTAACCGACTGCAACATAGATGGTGAACGACAAGAAGATGCAGATCCAAATTGGGATGTAGTACGAGTACAGTCGGACGAGGCTCCAATTGTGGCCAATCCAACACCAAAGCTGGCTCGGAGTTAGTGAGGCTCAATCAAAGTGACGCCGTAGATGAGACCAAGAATTACCGCAGCGTCACCGTAGACTGGGACGCGAAGATCCCCACGAATGGAGACGAGCACAATGGCTGGAATTAGAGGGCCACCGAAACAAACAAGACAATAAGCCCAGACATACTTGCGGAACGAGGCAGGGTCCGCGTTGTGGAAGAAGACGAGGTAGACATTGAAGGCCATGGCAAAGGACCACCAGGGATCAGACTGCATGAAGCTGCGAAAAAGCCATTTAGCGAATGGGGAAGCAGCTGACTGAGGTTGGAATAAGACGCACCACTCAAATATGAATGCCTGAGCCTGGCACAGAACCGAGTTCTCGCCCAGTCGAAGTCCGTCGTAGCCGATCATGGAAGCAATGCTGGCCCCTGCATTGGCTATGGAGGCAAAGACCAGAAACAGATTGGGGGTAGTCCGTAGCTTCTTGAAGGCGATGAAGGAGAGGATGGTGAGGGTAATGGCGATCATGGAGAGGCCGGCGCCTGTTCGCTCAATGGTAATGAGCACATCGACCTGCCTCTCGGTGAGGCTCGCATCGTCGTGAGAGGCGTGAGAGGCGTGAGAATGCATCAAGAGCGTCGCGACGAAGCCGGATGATGGTATGCAATGAAGATGCTATCGCTGAAGAGGATGAGAATGGCCCGGGAAGCGGCGTGGCCTAACACTGACGAATGGGTATTCCTCGCGACGAGAGCAAAAGAGAGCAGCAGAGGCCTTGTTTTGATGTTTCTCTCGCAAGGCACGTGATGCGGCGTTAGAACGGTGTAAGGAAGGAACAACTGAACAGGACCTTCCATTGAACTGTTCTTGCCTGTTTCCCGTTGCCTAGCATCTGCCAGAACCACTGAACAGCGAAAAGAGAGGTGCTCTGGCACTGCAAAGTCGCCTCTAGGCCCCAAGCATCAAATTCCAGCACTATGAAGGCACCATCAGGAGTATAACTACACTGCCAGCACATATAATGCAGTTACTGAACACTCTCCCCACTGAGGTGAAAGACTACGATCTTGAGAGCTCAAACGCAAGCTGCAAGAGGTTGCAACTGCGCGAAAATACGAGGCATAGAATCCCTACGACGCAATGGTTTTCAGGAGAGTACCGGCGGAAACATGAAGTTAAGGCAAAGATGAAGAGGAGGACCCGAACTATACGTATGATGGTGAGCGCCTGATACATGTACAGATTCATCATATTGGAAGATTGTGTACAAACATGATGGAAAGAGGCTACATGTACGAACTGCTGGCCATCAGTATAGCAGACACATTTATAAGCAACTGAATGCCCCGGCACGTCATCCAGAGCAAAAAGGACATTACAAATCCAAGTCTACCTGTATTACATCGAGTGATGACCCAGGCAGCAATCCAGGTACGGCCCCCAAGCCCGACGAGATGTGGGCCAGGCGGTAATAAGCAGTGAATTCAAACGCCCCGCCGTTGCCTGAGCCTGCCCCTGCCTAGCCTTGCCTAGCCGTGCCTCGACAGCGAATTCTGGGTATCAAGCCTGCCTCGGCAGCTAATTTTCGGTGGTTGCCTGCCTCTGCCTCATCGGGGGGGAGGACCCTAGCCTGCCTAGACAAAGGGGGTGGCTAGGCTGGGCTGGGCTTGGGTAAAATTAGGTGACTCAAACCCAAAAGTAAAGATGCTTGCGCACACTAC